>JAJAQA010000025.1:0-167500 GCA_021464565.1 Rutilus rutilus | reverse complement strand
ATACTCTTCTTCCTCTTCCTCATACTCTTCTTCCTCTTACTCACACTTTCTCCTCTTACTCACACTCTTCCTCCTCTAACTCACACTCTTCCTCCTCTAACTCACACTCTTCCTCCTCTTACTCACACTCTTCCTCCAACTCACACTCTTCTTCCTCTTACTCACACTCTTTCTCCTCTTACTCACACTCTTCCTCCAACTCACACTCTTCTTCCTCTTACTCACACTCTTCTTCCTCTTACTCACACTCTTCCTCCTCTAACTCACACTCTTCCTCCTCTTACTCACACTCTTCCTCCTCTTACTCACACTCTTCCTCCTCTAACTCACTCTTCTTCCTCTTACTAACACTCTTCCTCCTCTTACTCACACTCTTCCTCCTCTTCCTCATACTCTTCCTCCTCTAACTCACACTCTTCCTCTTACTCACACTCTTTCTCCTCTTACTCACACTCTTCCTCCTCTAACTCACACTCTTCCTCCTCTAACTCACACTCTTCTTCCTCTTACTAACACTCTTCCTCCTCTTACTCACACTCTTCCTCCTCTTCCTCATACTCTTCCTCCTCTTACTCACACTCTTCCTCCTCTTACTCACACTCTTCCTCCTCTAACTCACACTCTTCCTCCTCTTCCTCATACTCTTCCTCCTCTTACTCACACTCTTCCTCCTCTAACTCACACTCTTCTTCCTCTTACTAACACTCTTCCTCCTCTTACTCACACTCTTCCTCCTCTTCCTCATACTCTTCCTCCTCTTCCTCACACTCTTCCTCCTCTTACTCACACTCTTCCTCCTCTTACTCATACTCTTCCTCCTCTAACTCACACTCTTCTTCCTCTTACTCACACTCTTCTTCATCTAACTCACACTCTTCCTCCTCTTCCTCATACTCTTCCTCCTCTTACTCACACTCTTCCTCCTCTTACTCACACTCTTCCTCCTCTAACTCACACTCTTCCTCCTCTTCCTCATACTCTTCCTCCTCTTACTCACACTCTTCCTCCTCTTCCTCATACTCTTCCTCCTCTTCCTCACACTCTTCCTCCTCTTACTCACACTCTTCCTCCTCTAACTCACACTCTTCCTCCTCTTCCTCATACTCTTCCTCCTCTAACTCACACTCTTCTTCCTCTTACTCACACTCTTCCTCCTCTAACTCACACTCTTCCTCCTCTTCCTCCTCTTCCTCCTCTTACTCACACTCTTCCTCCTCTTCCTCACACTCTTCCTCCTCTTCCTCATACTCTTCCTCCTCTAACTCACACTCTTCCTCCTCTAACTCACACTCTTCTTCCTCTTACTCACACTCTTCCTCCTCTTACTCACACTCTTCCTCCTCTAACTCACACTCTTCCTCCTCTAACTCACACTCTTCCTCCTCTTACTCATACTCTTCCTCCTCTTACTCACACTCTTCCTCCTCTAACTCACACTCTTCTTCCTCTTACTCACACTCTTCCTCCTCTTCCTCATACTCTTCCTCCTCTAACTCACACTCTTCCTCCTCTAACTCACACTCTTCCTCCTCTTACTCATACTCTTCCTCCTCTTACTCACACTCTTCCTCCTCTAACTCACACTCTTCTTCCTCTTACTCACACTCTTCCTCCTCTAACTCACACTCTTCTTCCTCTTACTCACACTCTTCCTCCTCTAACTCACACTCTTCCTCCTCTTCCTCATACTCATACTCTTCCTCCTCTTACTCACACTCTTCCTCCTCTTCCTCACACTCTTCTTCCTCTTACTCACACTCTTCCTCCTCTAACTCACACTCTTCTTCCTCTTACTCACACTCTTCCTCCTCTAACTCACACTCTTCCTCCTCTTCCTCATACTCTTCCTCCTCTTACTCACACTCTTCCTCCTCTTCCTCACACTCTTCCTCCTCTTCCTCATACTCTTCCTCCTCTAACTCACACTCTTCTTCCTCTTACTCACACTCTTCCTCCTCTTACTCACACTCTTCCTCCTCTAACTCACACTCTTCCTCCTCTAACTCACACTCTTCCTCCTCTTACTCACACTCTTCCTCCTCTAACTCACACTCTTCCTCCTCTTACTCACACTCTTCCTCCTCTTACTCATACTCTTCTTCCTCTTACTCACACTCTTCCTCCTCTAACTCACACTCTTCCTCCTCTTACTCACACTCTTCCTCCTCTAACTCACACTCTTCCTCCTCTTACTCACACTCTTCCTCCTCTTACTCATACTCTTCTTCCTCTTACTCACACTCTTCCTCCTCTAACTCATACTCTTCCTCCTCTTACTCATACTCTTCCTCCTCTTACTCACACTCTTCCTCCTCTAACTCACACTCTTCTTCCTCTAACTCACACTCTTTTTAGTGTTTTAGTGAGTGAGATTTTAGTTTTTGCAAAAAGAGTGATTTATTACACAAATTGGTTTTTAGGCTATTGGGAATTTGGTTTAGATGGGTTTAATGTTTTAGCAATTCAGAAAAATTGTAATAGCAGTCATGATTGATATGTGTTTAGGGTGTTTACAGTGAGATCTACTATAGATCTTGTCGAGGTTTGGGTTTGTAATGGTTTTGGCAGCAAACGGCTGCTGTAAAGCACTTCATCACTGCCCTGTTAGACACACAATCATCATAGAAACATGCTAACGTGTTTAAACGGCTGGTGTTGTGCTGTTAGACGAAGCTGCTGAGTGTGTGTGTGTTTAGCAGAGTCTCTGGAGAGTTTTCCTCTGTTCACTGTCATTAGTCCAGTCATTTATTAAGAGAAAATCGACACTAGAAGCCTGTCAGTCTCTGCACCTGAATCACATGTGACTGTGTGAGTGTGTCTGTGTGTGTCTGTGTGTGTGTGTGAGTGTCTGTGTGTGTCTGTGTGTGTGAGTGTCTGTGTGTGTGAGTGTGTTTGTGTGTGAGTGTGTTTGTGTGTGTGTGTGTGCGCGCGGGTTTGTGCGTGTGTGTGAGTGTGTGTTTGTGTGTGTGCGCGCGGGTTTGTGCGTGTGTGTGCAGAATGTATTCCACAACAACCAAATGAACCCAAACTCTATAATCCTCCACAAACTCGTTCAGCTGCTGTGAAGCGGACTCTTGAATATTCAGTGTCTCATAAGCATGTGGGAAACATTTATTCCACAGGCCTAATGCAGTTTGACCCTGTAAAGCTCCACAATTAGCCAGACTTAACCCGCCACAACCAGACGCGTTTCCACCGGCTCCAAACGCTCTGTATATTCAGAATAGTGCCAAATCTGGAGTCACAGGCTGTTTTCATTAGGCAGGGCTGATCAACAATCTCATTGTGAGTGAATGATGTTCTATAACTCTGAGGAAACGCAGACCGAAGCATCGCTGCGCTGGAGAGAGGAACGTTTGCTCTGGAAAATGTAGCTCTGCGTTTATAATATCACACAGTCTTTTATCCCGGGCCCCGGGGACTAATAACTCTGACTCAGTTGTTTGGCCCCTGGACTGAGTTTTCTGGCTGATGGCAGACATGTGGCTTCCGGCTTTACATCTTCTACACCAGAGCCAGACGTTCATCCAGCTTTCCTTATAAACGCTCAGGACGCTTTATTCAGACTAGCTCTCTTTACATCTCAGGTGTGCTTCTGCTAAAGGTGACATCCTCAACATTTAAACAGTTTTTTTGTCCTGAAGAATCTGTTTCAAACTAAATGTTTTGCTGGTTTTAGAGCACATTTACTCACAGTGAAACTCAACTAGGCAAACAGTGCGCCATTAAAACTCTCCTTGAGAACTGTCAGCCTCATCTCAGCTCTTTTAACAAATGTGGCTCCAATTACGATCAGCCTCGTTGTGAGCCAATGCCAGCTTTCCACGAACGAGCAACACACGTTTCATTTCAGAGAGCTGTCTGTTCAACAACACAGCTTTTACTCTCTCTGGGTCAGTGTGTGTGTGTGTGTGTGTGCTCAGTTTGGAATCTGCACTCATTAAGACTCAAACTTTAGGCTTTCACAGATATTGTGTTGTTGATGTTGTTAAAATATTTTGAGCACATAAAATATACGTTCAGATCTCTATGAATCAGAGCTGTTTTCTGAATTTCACTGATGCTAAAAGTACAGAAAAAATGATCGTCCCGTCATCATTTACTCATCCTCATTTCACCTCAGTCATGTATGACTTTCTTTCTAATGTGGAAGAAAAGAAGATTTGGAGAAATGTCTCAGTGGTTTTTATTTACAATGAAAGTCAGCAAGTTTAATTGGTCCCCTTAAATTCTTCTTTTGTGTTTGAAGACATATCGGGGAGACAGATTATCCTAATTTTATCATTATTGTTATTATTATTATTATTTATTTGACTTGAATGAAATTGACTACAGTTTCTCCGTCTCTTTTCTTTCCAGAAACACAAACGCGATTCCCTCACTGAACACGTGATGGCGCCACTGCAGCAGAAGTGATCAACATGAATCATCGATCAGTTTATTCATGTTTCAGCTATAGAGTGCTTGTCATGTCCCAATATTATCCACATTTCATCTGCTTCAGTAGCGTTGAACACGGTACAGAATGAATCCATGATAACGCCAGGCTACTTATCCAGTATAAAGTTCTTTGAGATGTTAAGTAAAAGAATCAGGGAAATTACTGCATGCAAGTTAATGATTTTTAATAATCTCTGGTGCTTCACGAGTGCTAAAACACACGCTTTTATTACTGACACAATTAAAACCGCTTTACTCTGAACTCTTTTGTTAACTGTTCATCTGTCAACAACATGACTCACTCACAGTTGGTTTATTTACACGAGACGCAGTTTCGCCGCTACACCTCGTTATAAACTCTTGTCCTGTTCTTCTGAGTTGATGATTGACTCTGACTCCTCCCAAACAAACTTCCTCAAACTCTCCTCAGTCGATCTGATCTGTGAAACACGGTGAAATGGAGAGAAGCATCCGATCGCTCGGGTTATCGTACTCTCAGATCTTCTCAGATGTTTAGTTTTGTTCGTGATGTCCGATGTGAAGACGCAGATGTCCTGGCACGAGGATTTCGCTAAAAACCTTTCCAGGTTCTTTTCCAGGAGTAAATCTGTGGACACGGAGGGGAATGAAAGGCTTGTCTCATTTTCTTCCTTCCTTCTATTTTTAGCTGTTAATCGAGTGAAGTTTGTTTGTGCTCGTGAAGTTTCTGTCGTCTGTGAGTTGTTTCATGTTTTCTCTGAGCCAATCACACTGTTTCTGTTCTTCTGTAGAGGATTTTATTCGCTGCTTTTTTTCCCCCTAATGTCAAAACGAGCTGGAAATATTTCGAAGAAAAGAGTTATTTAATAGCTCAGGGTGTGTCATTCAGTGTTCTGTGTGTCTCTGGAGAGAATCTGATATCCGTGGACAGTTGCAGCTGAAGGCAGTTTCTGTGTCTGTGTTGATTATCAATGCTTTGCATTTTCCTCTGATTTGTTTATTTCCCCCAGTGAGATCAGAGAGGCTGATGATGGATCTGCAGATCGAACACCTGAGCAGCACCAGAACACACAGGTGACACTGACACACAAGAGGAGCTTTCACTGTAGTGTGTGAGTGAGTAGAGAAGCAGACAGCAGGAAGGAGCAATATATAAAGATAGAAATATAGAACTATATGAAACACAAAGAATTTGCTGATTTTCTATCAGAGTTAGTACTGGCTGCAGAAAAAGTCCTAATTGTTGGTGATTTTAATATACATGTAGATAACGAAAAAGATGCATTGGGATTGGCATTTAAAGACATTCTGAACTCTATTGGAGTTAGACAACACGTGTCAGGACCTACTCATTCTCGTAATCATACCCTAGATCTAATCACATGGAATAGATGTTGATGCCGTAGAGTGATGACATCTCAGATCATTATCTAGTCTCGTGTAAACTTCATTTAGCCAAGGCTGCAAAGCCGACTCCGTGTTACAAATATGTGAGACCGATCACTTCTGCCACTAAAGATTGCTTTATTAATAATCTTCCTGATCAGTTTCATCTCCTCAGCATCCCAGATAGCTTAGAAGAACTAGATATTGCGACAGAAACTTTTAACTCTCTCTTTTCCAGCACTTTAGACACAGTTGCTCTGTTGCGCTTAAAGAAGATTAAAGAAAATAGTCCAATGCCGTGGTACAACGAGCACACTCGGGCCCTTAAGAGAGCAGCCAGAAAAATGGAGCGCAACTGGAAGAAAACAAAATTAGAGGTATTTCGGATTTCATGGAAGGAGAGCTCGATTACTTACAGAGAGGCTTTAAAAGCTGCTAGATCTGCTTATTTTTCAACCCTATTAGAAGAAAATAAACATAATCCTAGGTATTTATTTGAAACAGTGGCTAAACTAACGAAAAATAAAGCTTCAAGCCCAGAAGATTCCAAGCAGCACAGCAGTAATGACTTTATGAACTTCTTTACTTACAAGATTGATCATATTAGGGAAAAAATGATAACTATGCAAACTCAACTAGGCAAACAGTGCACCGTTAATACACTCCTTTATTTGACCCTATATTCTCAGTGGACAAAGAGATGCTTCCAGAGGTCATAGATCCTCTTTTTAATATCATTAATTCATCTTTGTCATTAGGATACATACCCAAAACCTTATTAAGCTGACTATTATTAAACCACTTGCTTGATCCTACAGAATTAGTCAATTACAGGCCGATCTCGAATCTGCCTTTTCTGTCAAAGATACTAGAAAAGGCAGTATCCTCACAACTATGTTCCTTTTTATAAAGAAATGATATCTGTGAGGATTTTCAGTCAGGATATAGACCATACCATAGTACTGAGACAGCTCTCATTAGAGTCACACATGATTTGCTCTTATCATCCGATCGTGGTTGTGTCTCTCTATTAGTGTTACTCGATCTTAGTGCTGCAATCGACACTATTGACCACAACATTCTTTTAAATAGACTAGAAAACTATGTTGGCATTAGTGGAATTGCATTAGCATGGTTTAAATCATACTTATCTGACCGTTATCAGTTTGTAGCAGTAAATGAAGAGATGTCTTATCGATCACAAGTTCAGTATGGTGTACCACAGGGCTCAGTACTAGGACCGCTGCTGTTCACTCTGTACATGCTACCCTCACACAAACACACACACACACACACACACACACACACACACACACACACACACACTGTACATGCTACCCTTGGGAGATATCATTAGGAAACATGGAATTAGTTTTTACTGTTTGTATTTGTATTTATTTATTTAGAGAGAAACAGGGACAGCGTACAATAAACATTAACCTCAAGGGGAGAGATGCATAGTACCAGGTTTTAGCTCAAGAGCTAATTTCCACCCGCAGTCCCTGGGCAGGCTGATGTTATAATAAAATATATCATACATACATGTATATACTAAGATTTACATTGACCAATAAGAAAAAAAAAAAAAAAAATCAAGTCTTCTTATTCACAACTTTCATTTACTATGGTCTACTCTTATAGACCTCCGAACACACACTTACGCACACACAAACACACATACATGCATACATTCGGTCACATGTGGGTGCAAATTTGATTTGACGAGCCATTCCTTTGCCAGGCGTGAGAACGTATAAAAGTTGGTGCTTCTTATCAACTCTGTGGGCAACATATTCCACTGACGAGCGGCCACACAAGAAAAGGCAGAGTTTCCAAATGCTGTCCTGCGTTTAGGTATCCTGCATTCGCCTCGCACTGTAGATCTAGTGGCTCGAGCTGTTGTTTCAGAGCCCAAAGCAGCTTTACAGTGATAACAGAAGATTACAGTAACAGAGATTGTTTAGGCTTTACAGCAGATCTAGAATAAAGTTATTGTCCAGATAAAGTTAGTTTTGATTGATTCACTTCCGTTGTAAAGATCATTAGTTATTAACTTAGGGGCAGCTAACACACACCGCTCTCACAGAGAACAGAAAACTGTTTTCAGAGAAACGACAGAATAACAACTATGAAATGTCTTTCTTTCTTTCTTTCTTTAGCACTGAAGGGGTTAAGGGTTAGGGTGGGATGTACTGGGGAGGAACGTGAGAGAGAGGGAGAGGGGGAGGGGGAGAGGGAGAGAGACATAGAGAGGGAGGGGGAGAGAGAGAGAGAGGGAGAGAGACACAGATGGTCACTGCTGCTACTGAAGGCGCCTCCCTCTCTGTTCTCTCTCAGGAGTCGCTGCCATCTGACGGAAGCAGCGCGTCACACTCGGAAGACGAGAGCTCGACTCCTCAATCCGCCTCCACAGCACCTCCTGCAGACGGATTCCTCAGACGCCTGGGAAGCCTGTTCCAATTCAGCCGGGCAGAACCGGCCCGAGGACAGAGAGAGAGACAGATCGACACGGACAGCCTGATTACAGCAGAGAGAGAGACGCAAACAAGCGTAAACACACACAAGAGCGGAGGAAGAGAGGAACCGGTGGAGCCGTCTGTGGGTCATTCAGAGCTCACACACACACAGTAAGTCATATCAACGCCCGACCCTGTGTGTGTGTGTGTGTGTGTGTGTGTGTGTGTGTGTGTGTGTGTGTGTGTTTGTATGTATGTGTGTCTTTGTATGTGTATGTGTGTGTTTTTGTATTAGATCCTGACCGAAATGGATTTTTGGTGGCCGATACCGATATTAATGAGCAAAAAAAGTCAGATATCGATATATCGGGCGATATTCTTTATGTGTATATTATAGTACAGTACTTCGTGTGTCCAAACTTTTGACTGGTACTGTATATAGAATACAGTATATACATAAACAGAATATATACTATATTGCCAAAAGAATTGGGACACTCCTCCAAGTCAGTGAATTCAGGTGTTCCAATCACTTCCATGGCCACAGTTGTACAAAGCAAGCACTAGGCATGCAGACGCTTCTACACACATCTGTGAAAGGCTGGGTCGCTCTCAGGAGCTCAGTGAACTCAAGCGTGGGACTGTGATCTGTTGCCACCTGTGCAATAAGTCCATTCCTGAAATTTCCTCACTACGAAATATTTCATGGTCAACTATTAGTGATATTATAACAAAGTGGAAGCAATTGGGAACAACAGCAACTCAGCCACGAAGTGTTAAGCCTTGTAAAATCACAGAACGGGTCAGCGCATGCTGAGGCTCACAGTGCGCAGAACAGTACTTGCCTGACTGCACTGTGCCGAGTGTAAGGTTTGGTGGAGGGGGGGTTATGGTGTGGGGTCGTTTGGTGGAGGGGGGGTGATGGTGTGGGGTCGTTTGGTGGAGGGGGGGTGATGGTGTGGGGTCGTTTGGTGGAGGGGGGGTGATGGTGTGGGGTCGTTTGGTGGAGGGGGGGTGATGGTGTGGGGTCGTTTGGTGGAGGGGGGGGTGATGGTGTGGGGTCGTTTGGTGGAGGGGGGGTGATGGTGTGGGGTCGTTTGGTGGAGGGGGGGTGATGGTGTGGGGTCGTTTGGTGGAGGGGGGGTGATGGTGTGGGGTCGTTTGGTGGAGGGGGGGTTATGGTGTGTGGTCGTTTGGTGGAGGGGGGGTGATGGTGTGGGGTCGTTTGGTGGAGGGGGGGTTATGGTGTGTGGTCGTTTGGTGGAGGGGGGGTGATGGTGTGGGGTCGTTTGGTGGAGGGGGGGTGATGGTGTGGGGTTGTTTGGTGGAGGGGGGGTGATGGTGTGGGGTTGTTTGGTGGAGGGGGATTATGGTGTGGGGTCGTTTAGTGGAGGGGGTTATGGTGTGGGGTCGTTTGGTGGAGGGGGGTTATGGTGTGGGGTCGTTTAGTGGAGGGGGTTATGGTGTGGGGTTGTTTGGTGGAGGGGGGGTGATGGTGTGGGGTTGTTTGGTGGAGGGGGATTATGGTGTGGGGTTGTTTGGTGGAGGGGGTTATGGTGTGGGGTTGTTTGGTGGAGGGGGGTTATGGTGTGGGGTTGTTTAGTGGAGGGGGTTATGGTGTGGGGTTGTTTGGTGGAGGGGGGGTGATGGTGTGGGGTTGTTTGGTGGAGGGGGATTATGGTGTGGGGTCGTTTAGTGGAGGGGGTTATGGTGTGGGGTTGTTTGGTGGAGGGGGGTTATGGTGTGGGGTCGTTTAGTGGAGGGGGTTATGGTGTGGGGTTGTTTGGTGGAGGGGGGTTATGGTGTGGGGTCGTTTAGTGGAGGGGGTTATGGTGTGGGGTTGTTTGGTGGAAAGGGAGGTGATGGTGTGGGGTTGTTTGGTGGAAAGGGAGGTGATGGTGTGGGGTTGTTTGGTGGAGGGGGGGTCATGGTGTGGGGTTGTTTGGTGGAGGGGGGGTTATGGTGTGGGGTTGTTTGGTGGAGGGAGGGTGATGGTGTGGGGTCGTTTGGTGGAGGGGGGGTCATGGTGTGGGGTCGTTTGGTGGAGGGGGGGTCATGGTGTGGGGTTGTTTGGTGGAGGGGGGGTGATGGTGTGGGGTCGTTTGGTGGAGGGGGGGTTATGGTGTGGGGTTGTTTGGTGGAGGGGGGTTATGGTGTGGGGTTGTTTGGTGGAGGGGGAGGGGGGTGATGGTGTGGGGTCGTTTGGTGGAGGGGGTTATGGTGTGGGGTTGTTTGGTGGAGGGGGGGTGATGGTGTGGGGTCGTTTGGTGGAGGGGGGGGGGGGGGTGATGGTGCACAGAGCAGGACCATAAACACATGGATGAGGAGTTTGGTGTGGAGGAACTGGACTCCTGCACAGAGTCCTGAGCTCAGCCCCGATAGAACAGCTTTGGGATGAACTAGAGTGAGACTGAGAGCTTCTTGTCCAACATCAGTGTCTGACCTCACTAATGCACTTCTAGAAGAAGAATTCCCATAAACACACTCCTAAACCTTGTGGAAAGCCTTCCCAGAAGAGTTGAAGCTGTTATAGATGCAAAGGGTGGAGCAACTCCATATTAAATCCTACAGATCAGGAATGGGATGTCATTAAAGTTCATGTGCATGTAAAGGCTGACGTCCCAAAACTTTTGGCAATATAGTGCATACATAAACGCATCTTTTGCAATGATCACTCAAATGTGGTGATCAAACACGTATAATGATGTGACAGAGATGTAATGTAATGGAGTCAGGGTGAGTGACAGAATGAGAGATATTTGAGCTGGAACCAAACTAGTTTACATTGCATGTTCTATTCTATATTATCTTCTAAATACTGTAGCTTAATCTTCACTGATTTTTAGAACATTTAGAAATGTTGTATCAAAAATAACAATAAAATGAGTGTCACTGGCAAAACCTCATCATCTTCTATTATTAGTCGTATGTCCTTTAGTCTCTACCGGTGGAAGAAGTACTCAGATCTTTAACTAAAGTAAAAGTAATTATAACGTAATGAAAATGTTCAATTACGTATTTAAAATCGTATTTAATTAAAAGTACATACATAGTCAGCAAAATGTACTAAACGTGAAAGTATTCATGTAGAATGGCCCTATATGAAGTGTTAGAATAATATAAATGATTGGAATATTGCTTGATGTTGTACCGACATCAGTCAGGCGGTGTCTAACGGTAAGTTGCTAACTAGTTAGCAGTGCGGTGGAGGCTTGAGTCTGTCGAAAGGTGATTCAGCGCTACGTTGTCATCTGGTGAGACGCAATGCTACAAAGTAAATAAACAATGTCCCAGTCTTTTACTCTCATAACCAGCTTATCATACTCGTTTGCTACATTAGCTAGCTAGCCGTGTTTCATAGCTTATCAGTGGAGTGGAAGCTAATGTGTGCGTGTCTGAAGAGACCTCATCACTGAAGAGTGATGGTGTCACTACAGTGACCTGGGTCTCCAGTAGCAAACAATAGAGCGCGCTCTGCTGGACAGACTATGTAATTACACAATTTACTTTTATCGGTGTCATTTAATGTCATATCGGTGGCATATCTGCGTCATACACGTCGATGCCGATGTATCTGCGACGGGCTCATATCGGCCGATAAAATCGCCAGACCGATAAATGTTGGCCTCTAGTTTGTATATGTGAGTGTGTGTCTGTGTGAGTGTGTGTGTGTGTTTTACACGTTTTGTTCAAAGGTTTGGGTTAGCCTTTTGTGTGAATATAAAAGCGATAGAAGTCTATGATTTTCATGGCTAAAGAGAATGTGTGTGTGTGTGTGACGAGGACACTGGTTTCTCTCATTCTTCAGTCCATATGACTGCGACCCCCTGAGGCCTGGCGCCTGCTGATGATGTCATCAACCGGCCCTGAACATCCACAGTGCTTTTTCATTCAGAACGTCCTGCCAAAAGGATGTTCATCACAGTAACTGGTGTATCTGCAGCTCCGGTGTGTGTTATCTGTTATCAGACATGGTGTCACACACAGAAGCTATCGATATGACGTATTACCAGATAAACCATCTGAACTCTGATGATTGTGGATCATATCTGCACTTTATTGAGCCGTAAACGTCTGCGCTGTTTCTCATTAGTGTGAGCGACGCGTTCCTGTCTCTCTCTCACTGATTTCACACACAGGTTTGAGGGAGTGTGTGTTGGTTTGGTTGTACTTTGGGGACATTTTCAATTGGAAATACAATCAGTAATGAGTTATTTGTGTGTATACCGTATCATATCTTCAGTGTATCTTAATCTATTGTATTAATACTGTTACTGAACTTTAGAACTCTCTCCCTTATGCAAAATCAACAAATATTTAAATATATCAATAGAACAAAACTGCCCCGTGTTTGAGTGACTGCAGCACTGATGTATGCACTAGACAACACTATAAATACAGTATATCTAGATGTAAATCCAGAGATGTCACTCGCATCATCATCATCATCATATATCATCATATCGCCCCGCACTAAAGCATATCTCACTCATATCGAGAGTAGGACTTTCTGGAAAGATTCTCTGGAAGTGTGTATTGTAAAAAGTGTTATACCAATAAACATAACGGTAACACTTTACAATAAGGTTCATTAGTTAACATTAGTTACCTACATTAGTTAATATGAACTAATAATGAACTGCACATATATAGCATTTATTAATATTTGTTAATGTTAATTTCAACATTTACTAATACTTTATTAAAATCTTGTCAACATTAGTTAATGCACTGTGAACTAACATGTACTAACATGAACAGCTGTATTTTTATTAACTAATGTTAACAAAGATTGACAAATACTGTAACGAATGGATTGCTTATGGTTCGTTCATGTTAGTTAGTACATTAACTAATGTTAACTAATGAACCTTATTGTAAAGTGTTACCAACATAACTTGAATATGACTGGGTGAATTTGTGGTGTTTTGTGCGAGTAATCGTCTTCTTGAAGTTCATTGAATTTAAGTGAACAGAAACTGATATTTGGGGGTAAAGCGGCATGGTGATGTGAGAGAACAGCGCTGGATAAATAAGAGGAAAATGTATTGTATTTGGAGTATTAGGAAAGTTGGAGTATAAGGAAAGTGTTCAGAGGATTTCTATCATGAAATGGCTTTATTTACTCCGAAGCTTTAGAGTCCTACGGGCAGCCGGATCTGTGGAGGCTCGTTCAGACAAGCCTGACAGACAGTTAATCAGCAGAAAGACAGCGCTGAGATCCACAGAGACCAGAACAACACCGACCCAGCTCTCTCTGAGCGCTTCAACAGCTTCTGCATTTCCATTTCCTCATTACACTGTGTTCCTCTCTGCAACACTATTTAAGGTGCAGATAGTGGTGTGTCAGTCTCATGTTCAGTTTAACGTCCTGAAGGGAGAATCTCTGTGAGGCTTTCAGAGTGTTGGTCTGGCCTGCGTTTCCCAAAAGTAGATCGTAGGACCATCGACACCAACAGTCTCTTCGCCCAACTTCACTCACAATGCTTTTGAGAAACGCAGTTCTGCTTATTTGAGCCTGACATGTCAATTTCTGACTCAACTAATCATGTGAGTTTGGGGCGGGGCTATCTGTCTGACTGACCAATCACAGATTAGAGTGGTAGAGTGTGTGTGTGTGTGTGAGTGAGTGAGTATCAGTGAGAGTATGTTTCAGTGAGTGTGAGTGAGTGAGTGAGTGAGTGTGTAAGTGAATGTGTGAGTGAGTGAGTGAGTGTGTGCGTGAGTGAATGTGTGTGTGAGTGAGTGAGTGAGTATCAGTGTGAGTGAGTATCAGTGAATGTGTGTGTGAGTGAGTGAGTGAGTATCAGTGTGAGTGAGTATCAGTGAATGTGTAAGTGAATGTGTGAGTGTGTGAGTATCAGTGTGTGTGAGTGAGTGAGTGAGTGTGTGCGTGAGTGTATGCGTGAGTGTGTGCGTGAGTGAATGTGTGAGTGAGTATCAGTGAGAGTATGTTTCAGTGAGTGTGAGTGAGTGAGTGTGTAAGTGAATGTGTAAGTGAATGTGTGAGTGAGTGAGTGAGTGTGTGAGTATCAGTGTGAGTGAGTGAGTGTGTGCGTGAGTGTGTGCGTGAGTGTGTGGGTGAGTGTGTGCGTGAGTGTGTGCGTGAGTGTGTGCGTGAGTGTGTGCGTGAGTGTGTGCGTGAGTGTGTGCGTGAGTGTGTGCGTGAGTGTGTGCGTGAGTGTGTGCGTGAGTGTGTGCGTGAGTGAGTGTGCGTGAGTGTGTGCGTGAGTGTGTGCGTGAGTGTGTGCGTGAGTGTGTGCGTGAGTGTGTGCGTGAGTGTGTGCGTGAGTGAGTGAGTGAGTATCAGTGAGAGTATGTTTCAGTGAGTGTGAGTGAGTGAGTGAGTGTGTAAGTGAATGTGTGAGTGAGTGAGTGTGTGAGTATCAGTGTGAGTGAGTGAGTGCGTGAGTGTGTGCGTGAGTGAATGTGTAAGTGAATGTGTAAATGAGTGAGTGAGTATCAGTGAGAGTATGTTTCAGTGAGTGTGAGTGAGTGTGTAAGTGAATGTGTGAGTGAGTGAGTGAGTGAGTGAGTGAGTGAGTGTGAGTATCAGTGTGAGTGTGTGCGTGAGTGAATGTGTAAGTGAATGTGTGAGTGAGTGAGTATCAGTGAGAGTATGTTTGAGTGAGTGCGTGAGTGTGTGCGTGAGTGTGTGCGTGAGTGTGTGAGTGTGTGCGTGAGTGTGTGTGTGCGTGAGTGTGTGCGTGAGTGTGTGAGTGTGTGCGTGAGTGTGTGTGTGCGTGAGTGTGTGCGTGAGTGTGTGCGTGAGTGAGTGCGTGAGTGAGTGCGTGAGTGTGTGCGTGAGTGTGTGTGTGAGTGAATGTGTGAGTGAGTATCAGTGTGAGTGAGTGTGTGAGAGTGAATGTGTGAGTGAGTATCAGTGTGAGAGTGTGTGTGTGTGTGCGTGTGTGCATGTGAGTGAGCAGTATGTCACTGCTGTTGGCTAATGAATGTTGGAGTAACGAAAGGGAAAGACCTCTGAGGAGCCTCTCATCTCTCGTGCGTTTGCTGACAGCGTGCTGAAGCGTGTTGTAATGGTTATTTCCATGTTGCACAGAACAGAAGCTGTAAGCCCACTGGGAATCCATGTTTGACAGGAAGCCGAGCCGATAAAACAGATTTATTCACTCTCGATCCATGTTTTTTTAGTCCAAGAATAGAAACACCTCAGTTCTTTTATTGTCTTACTTAAGGTGAAACTTCTTATTTTAAATTCTATTTCTATCACAGTTTGCTTGAGATCCAAGTGTCTAGTTAGAGCCTCCTGGGAAATATTAATATTGTGACTCTCTTAATAGTGACTCTCTTTCACATGATTCACATGACTGTAGTGTAGAATGAGCTGGAGATGCCTGATGAAATGTTCAGTATTTTCCACTTTACTTTTTCATTCATTCAGTTATGTTACACTCCTATATGTTTCTGTCCTGTCATGAGAATGTTTCGAGGGCAGACTCTAATGTGTCCATCTAATAAACGTTTATCTGATCAACTGCTTCCTTCATTCCATCGCAGAGAACAAAGAGAAGATATGTTGTGTGTGCACAACACTGAGAGTATTGCATCTGACTAAGTGTTTACTGAGCCTTTATCATCAGTTTAAAATTCCAGTTGCTGTGTGAATGATTAGATTAGATTAGATTAGATTAGATTCAACTTTATTGTCATTACACAAGTACAGGTACAAGGCAACGAAATGCAGTTTAGGTCTAACCAGAAGTGCAATAGCAGCAAGTGCAGGATATACAGTGGTTCATAAGTGCAGAACATGGATATGTACTGAATAAATATAGAGTTGAATACTATTATAAACAAAAATTTACAGATAGATTGTCCTATGAATATAATATACAGATAACTCTTACTGTGAACAGAATTTACAGCTAGATATGTACTGAATATAATAATATACAGATGGCTACTATAAACAGAATGTTTACAGATAGATATGTACTGAATATAATATACAGATGGCTGTTACTATAAACATAATTTTACAGATAGATATGTACTATGAATATATATACAGATGGCTGTTACTATAAACAGAATGTGAGCATAATATACAGATGGATATTACTATAAACAGAATTTTACAAATAGATATATGTATAAGTTAGGCTAATGAGCAGTATAACAATGGATTTAAAGTAGTGCAAATAAAGTTTGGACAGAAGCTATCCGAGTGAGTGCAGTGGAAAGTAATTGCATATTACAGTTAAGGTACGATATTGCAATGTATATATAACAGTCGGTACTGTAAATAAACAGTCGGCAGTGCAAATGAGCATATTCCAGTCAAGGTAGTAGTGCAAGATGCATATGTAAACAGTTGTTACTGTAATAACAGTCAGCAGTGCAAATGAACATTATAGTATTGCAAATAACAAAATGGAGGCAGGTGTGAGGAGGGAGAGGAGAGTCAATCAGTATATAAGGGGAGTGGGATCAATGAGGGTTAGAGTTTAATAAAGAGACAGCTCTGGGGAAAAAACTGTTCTTTAGTCTGCTGGTCCTGGTCCGGAGGCACCTGAAACGCCTGCCGGAAGGCAGGAGAGAAAACAGTCTGTGGGCTGGGTGAGAGGAGTCCTTAAGGATGCTGCGAGCTCGATGCAGACAGCGTTTCCTCTGGATGTGCTCGATGGCAGGTAGTGGAGTCCCAGTGATGCGCTGGGCGGTTTTCACCACCCGCTGCAGTGCCTTGCGCTCTGCAACAGAACAGCTCCCATACCACACTGTAGCACAGTTGGTCAGGATGCTTTCTATTGCACAGCGATAGAAGTTCACCAGGATAGTGGAGGAAAGCTGATTCTTCCTCAGTGTCCTCAGGAAGAAGAGGCGCTGGTGAGCCTTCTTGACCAGGCTGGAGGTGTTGGATGTCCAGGTCATGTCCGCCGAGATGTGGGTCCCCAGGAACTTGAAACTGGAGACACGCTCAACAGCCATTCCATTGATGTGGATGGTGTCGTGTGTGCCTCTTGACACTTTCCTGAAGTCCACGATGAGCTCCTTCGTTTTGGTGGTGTTGAGGAGCTGGTTATTTTCGGTGCACCATGTGGCCAGGTGCTTGATCTCCTCCCTATAGGCAGTCTCATCGTTGTTGCTGATGAGACCAATCACCGTAGTGTCGTCCGCAAACTTGACGATGGAATTAGATCCGTACACAGGCTTGCAGTCGGAGGTGAAGAGGGAGTAGAGGAACGGGCTTAGCACACAGCCCTGTGGTACACCAGTGTTGAGTGTGATGGATGTGGAGCAGTTGGAGCCTGATCGAACATTCTGGGGTCTGTTGGTCAAGAAGTCCAAAATCCAGTTGCACATGGAGGTGTTGAAGCCCAGGTCTCCAAGTTTGGCTATTAACTTAGTTGGGATGACAGTGTTGAATGCTGAGCTGAAGTCAACAAACAGCATGCGTGCATAAGTGTTCTTATTGTCCAGATGTGTGAGCACAGAGTGCAGTGCCATGGAGACTGCATCCTCTGTGCTCCTATTGCTACGGTAGGCAAACTGGTGTGAGTCCAATGTGGATGGTAGAGAGTCTTTTAGGTGTGCCAGGACCAGCCGCTCAAAGCACTTCATTACGATGGGTGTGAGTGCTACAGGGCGGTAGTCATTAAGGCACTTCGGGCTGGAGTGTTTTGGCACTGGCACAATGGAAGTGCATTTAAAGCATGTTGGTACAGTTGCTTGGGCAAGAGACAGGTTGAAAATGTCTGTAAAAACCCCAGCGAGCTGCTCCGCACATGCCCTGAGTACGCGTCCAGGGATGTTGTCTGGTCCAGCAGCCTTGTGCGCGCTGATCCTGCTCAGTGCATTGCAGACATCTGTGGAGGAGAGTGTGATCGGTGGGTGGTCAGCTGAGGATTTGAGCTTGGTGGCAGTTTCTCTGTTGTCTCTTTCAAAGCGAGCATAAAAGTCATTTAGCTCGTTCAGGAAGTTGACATCAGTGGCTGCGGGGGTGGAGTGAGAGGGTTTGTAGTCACTGATGGCCTGAATGCCCTGCCACATGCGCCGAGGGTCAGCGTTGGAAAAGTGTCCCTCTATCTTAAGCTTGTAGCAGTGCTTGGCCTCTTTGATGCCCCTTTTCAGATTTGCTCTGGATGTGCTATAGGCTTGTGCATCTCCTGATCTGAAGGCAGTATTGCGTGTCTTCAATAGGAGTCGCACTTCCCTGTTCATCCATGGCTTCTGATTTGGGTATGTGGTGATCTGCTTCTGGGTTGTAACACTGTCAATGGTGGTATTAATATAATCCAGTACAGAGGAGGTGTAGCAGTCAATGTCCGTGTGAGAGCCACTGGTGGCTTGAGAAGCAAACATACTCCAGTCTGTGTGTAGAAACCTTTCCTGGAGTGAGAAATCTGCCCCCGCAGGCCACACCTTGATGGTCTTCACTGATGGCTTCACGCGATTGATCAGAGGTGCATATTTGGGGGTGAGGAACAAAGAAAGGTGATCTGACTGTCCCAAGTGGGGGAGGGGTGTCGCGACGTAAGCTTCAGCCATGTTTGTGTAAACATGGTCTAAGGTTTTGTTTCCTCTGGTGTGACAGGAAACATGCTGGTGAAATTTCGGTAGCACTGACTTTAAGTTTGAATGATTAAAATCACCCGCAACAATAAACGCAGCTTCCGGGTGAACGGTCTGTTGTTTACTGATGGCTGCGTGAAGTTCTTTCATAGCAAACTTGGCATCAGCATCCGGGGGAATATAGGCTGCAGTTATAATAGTGGAAGTGAACTCCCGCGGTAGATAAAACGGTCTACATTTAACCATGAGAAACTCAAGGTTAGCTGAACAATGTCTCCCAACAATAGCAGAGTTTGTGCACCAAGCTTTGTTAATGTAAATGCACAATCCACCACCTCTGGTCTTACCGGAGCCATGTAATGTTCTATCCGCCCGGAATGTATGGCGTCCCGCTAGCTCAATAGCGTTGTCCGGTATTCCGCTGTTTAACCATGTTTCCGTGAAAATTAGAACATTACAGTTCAAAAGTCTCTTGCTGTATGTGATGTTGAGTCGAATCTCCTCCATTTTGTTCAACAGCGACCGTACATTGGCAAGGAAAATGCTGGGTAAAGAGAGCCGGTGTGGTGTTAGCTTTAGCTTAGCTCTTAGTCCTCCGCGCTTCCCCCGCCTTTGTTTACGATCTCGCCGGCGCCTGCGAGCACTTCCGCCCGGCCGGGCAGAGTGCATAGCCTCGGGTGATCTGGCGATCTCAGGAAGGAGTCGAAGGTTGTCCATAAAACTGTCGGAAATTCGCAAACCAATATCCAAAAGCTCACCTTGGGTGTACGATGTTAAGGCACAACTGTTCTGGACGAACAGACCCGAAATGAGCAAGAAAAATACTGCTAAATTACAGAATCTGGAGAGACCGCGAGCCTCGCGATGTACTCGCGCCGCCATCTTGGATCAATCATTGGAATGATGAGTTTTATTTAATCCTCTACTCCAGTCCTCTCATTCGATAGCGAGTACCACACCGTTCAGAATAACCAGTACTGTCTGTTCATCAAATAAAGCAATTTAATGGCTTTAGAAGACTTGGAATATAATGCACTAAAACTTTTGTGGTCGATTTTGTTTAATTTTTTTTAGTTCGTCAGTAACAACAATGGGTAACGCACAGAATCGAATTTGGATCGGTCCCATACTGATTGATACCTGATCTGACAAAGAAGTCTGTATCGGACTGATACCGATACTAGGTATCGGATCACCGCATCTTTAATCTTTAATAATGTTTAATTGTTTTGTAATGGGTTATGGTTAAATCTTTTCTTTACTTTTTTTACTTTGTTTTTTTGTACTTATTTGCATTGTACAGTACCATTGTGTGATGTTTCTGTACTGCGCCTACAGGCAGTAGTGCTTTTGTGTAGATGCTGCTTATGAATATTGAATGAGTATAATGTTTTACTTTCTGCTTTTACATAACAGCAATATTACACACAGAGAGCACTACAAATGTCATGAGTGTGTGCTTTAATATATCTCAAATGTTTGGTTGTCTGTCCTGTTTATGTATCCATTCGTTGTGTGTGGAATTGTGCTGGGATAGCTTTACTAGTGTCTCTTTGTCTTTCTTCTGTTCAGACCTCAGGAACAGACCGAGGAAGACAGAAGTGATGCCGTAAACATCAACGCCAAAGAGCGCTCAGAGGAGAAGAGACGTCATGACCTAGCCTGTCCTCCTGTGGTGACTTATGGCACGTACCGTGGATTGAGGGAAGTCAGGAAACCAAAGAAGAAGCATCGAGTCGAGCTTCACTCGCCCATCTCTGAGGGAGAAGAGGTGACTCAACCCGACAGCCATGAGGACAACGAGATCTCCTCTTCCTCTGTTAACACAATGAACTCTGATAATCAGGAATATCCCACTGCAGTAAATCAAGCATCTCCTTCACAGACACAACAGATAGAGGACGGATTGACCCAGAGTGACTTATTAGATGAGGTTCCTACTGTTGAATCTGGACTAACTCCAGCCCTCCAACTCCCTCATGTTACAGACTCTAACCGGTTGCTTACCTGCATAGATGTCTACAGAATTCCTCAAGCAGCAGAACCAAGCCCGTTGAATGACCCGGTGAACCGCAGACAGGAGCATCTTGCCCAGGGTGTTACGTTAGAGGCGGACACCAATGATCTGTCACTATCCAACGCGCAATCAAACTCTTACCCAGTCCATCACAACACACTCCCCATTCCAGAACAGAGCTCAGAGCAACCAAAGCCATCAGTAATCGTAAACAGAACAGATGATCTAGCCCCGGATTCTCAGGCACACCAGCGTCCGGAGGAGTCCAAACTGAAACGGGCTGTGGTGGATTCTGGAGTAGATGAAGAGGTCCTACGTTTGGAGTCTAAAAAGATGGTGGACAGCATCCTGACAAATGCTCTTGCTGCCCTGCAGAAGATGGAAGTATCTGAGACGGAGCATGGCGTACTGTTAACCTGTGAACTTCATGAAGGCTCAGAGGCAATGCTGTTTGAAGGGTTAGATGGTCGTAGAGATGGAGGCACTGAAGCAGAGCATCAGTTTCGTGTGATGCTGTCGGACCAGACGCTGTCCGTCGTTCTGGAAGAAGAGCTAGCAGGAACCTGTAGGTCTCCACCCTCCTCAGGGTACGAGTCCATCGCTGGCTCCGACACTGACATCAGGGGCATTGTGGGACTGAACTCCGAGCTCACCACTACCTGTGCTCCAGTCAGCTCTCAAAATGAGAATCAGACCGTTCTTGAATATTTAGTTGAGGAAAAAAATGTGGATGTAACTGGTTCCCGTAAGAGCAGTGCTGCTGATGACGAGCCATTATCCCAAAATCTCCAAAGCCATAGGGATGTTGTTCATAAAACAGACTTCAAGCTCTTCCTACCTGCTTTGATAGAGGAGTCTCTCTCACGAGAGCAACACACTGGTGACGTCTCCGCATGTAAAGATAAAGGGGGAAAGAGACCTCAGGATACAGCCAAAGACAATGCAATGAGCAATAACAACCTGAATGGTTCCTGTGACACCTCCATCATCACTCCTGCTTCAGCAGAACATCAGGATAGTCTTCAACAAAGCCAAACTCTCAGTGTAACTCTCAGTGACCACTTTAGCCACAGTCTTGCATCGGACACAGCTGATTCCCATATGATGTCAGAAATCAAAGAACAGCCGCCAGCTATACGAAGCCATGAATCTGAGGAGACCGGAACACCTTATTCAGGGAGCAGTCAACAGGAACCGATCTCTTGTGACTCTAGCGCTGGAACAGATTGCAGTGTCCAGCCGTGCGAGACTGAAGTCCAGTGCTCTGGAGGGCAGCACTATCCTTCTCATTGGATCTCAGTCCGAGCGTTTCGCTGTGACATCACCGATGACCAAAGCCTGAGTCCCGCCACACTCGAGGAGCATCTGAAGCCAGAGCTCAGTGTGAACCCAGGTATATCAGCCGTGTCTGTTTCAGGCCAGAGAATTCACCTCGACCCCATGGACAGTTCCAGCAGAACTGCGGCTTTCGCTCCCCATCATTCCCGATTTCACGATCTCGACCTCGACCTCCACCAGGTAGACGGAGGCTTCGCCATCATCAGCGAGGAGGAAGAGAGTGACATGGTGTTCGTGAACGACACCGGGCCCATGTACAGTCCCAGCACGCGTCGAGCCAAAGCATACCCCTTCTCCCTGTCCCCCATCTACGAGGAGGAGTGTGTGCGCGAGGAGGCCGTGGGCCGGGAGACCCTGCCGTTCCCCCCAGTGGCCGAGGAGGAGCAGAGGAGTGTTGAGCGGCCGGCCTCCTCCATACTCTCACTCCTGCAGTCCGTCAGCGAGAAGCTACAGTCCAGTGTGATCTGCAGTTCAGCCGAGGACTCATCCAGCGCCTCTCCGACGAGCTACCGCTACTCCCACGGAGACGACAGTGAGGAAGATGACGAGGACTCCAGCAATCTCCTGAGCCGCCAGCTCACCGGGGCTGAACCGGAGCCGAACGCTGAGCATGAGCACAGCACTGCTAATGACGCTCCGGAGAGAATACAGGAGCAGCAGGACTGGGATGGCACACTGGGTAATATTGGAAAGAATGCCAATACTCCTTTCTATCAGTACTTGAAATCCAGACTAATGCCATCAGGTGATGAAGAACCTCAAGACATTAAACGCATTGTGTGTCGTAGTGGATGGAACCCAATGGTCAGGGTAAGCAGAGTAAGATTTTAGTCTAACATGAGATATGTTTATATATATGTGTAAAAAACTGCTTTTTTTTTCTTTGTGTCCTCACAGGAAGAGAACAGAGGGTTTGGAAAGGTCAACCCTAGACCGACACCAGTAAGTTCTTCTCTATGACTGTCCTTCATTAGGCATCTTATGCTTATGGTTGTTTGTGTTCAGTCTGAGCTCCTGAGACTTTGAACTGATTTCTGCATTTCCTTTGCATCGCCCAATAGCGCTTTAGGCAAGTAAAAGTAGGGCACACACTCTAAAATGTAAACGTCCATCACTTGTTTAGATTGTGCCAGTATAGCATTGTCAGGATTATAATGGTAGCGATTGTTTTTACTTTATACAATACAGATTGTTTGAAAGCAGCTTTACAGTGATAACAGGAAAAGGATGTAGAGCCCTGCACGGGCCTCAAATCTAGGCCCGAGCCCGGCCCTGGCCCGAGAAGCTCAGGCCCTAGCCCGACCCGTGTCCGACAGCTCATCAGAATTATCAGCCTGAGTCCGATCCCGAGCCCGTTTTTTTTTTTTTTTTTTTTTTTTTTTTTTTTTTAACAGCGGCAGACTGCCATTAAAATATGTCCGTTTTGTTAGTTATGTTTCTTTTCTTAAATTTAGAACAGTTTAGAAAATTTAGAACAGTCTCTTACAGAGCATCGTGGAGAAAAATAATAGCATCCACAGTGGAAGATTTTAACCCAGTCCTCTTCTATCACTCGCGATTTTTCTCATATTCTCCATTATTTGCACATGAGGTGAATCGTGGGTCGCGCTGACGGGAAACCTTCTATGTGTGTGTGCGTGCGTGCGTGAGACTGTCATGTCAATCATATGTCAGTGTAATTATAAGATTATGAAAGTTATGAGGTTATTAAACGTCTTTCTGTGTTTGTTTTTCTATCGTCGACGTCAACTTCTCATATTTTTTTAATTAATGTCTAAAAATATAAAAAGAAGGATATCCCAAAAAAAGCCCGAGGCCCGGCCCGCATGTGAACTATGACGTGAAAATTGGCCCGAAGCCCGGCCCTAGGGGCGTAAAAAAGTCGGGGCCCGTCGGGCTCGGGCTGAAATGCAGGGCTTTAAAAGGATGTATATCTGCTGCTGTTCAGGTCGTCTGTAACTCGTGTGTGCTCAGTGGTCTTTTGGTCCCCATTGCTGATGTTTTTTTGCCAACACAGATGCTCGTCTACGAGGGTCAGTCCCTCAGCGCTGAGAGAAGAGAAATCTGCGACGATGTGGAGGACACTGGGAAGGATCGGTTTGCTCACGGAGCCACGCTTCACGCGCTGAGAGGATGGTGATCATATTTACTTCCATCAGAAAATACATCTCACTGTAATGCTTAAACAACACACACACACACACACACACACACACACACACACACACACACACACACACACACACACACACACACACACACACACACACACACACACACTCACTTACTCACTCACTGAGTATCCTTCCTGGCTGAGTCTGAGTTGACAGTGATCTGTGTTTATGGATGAGCTGCTACAGTCCAGTTCTGCTGCTGTCCATGAAATGAGCTCATATCATAATTTTGAATCTAAGTGGACTCCCATTGGCTCTCAGACAGAGACTGAGTGTGTGTGTGTGTGTGTGTGTGTGTGTGTGTGTGTGTGTGTGTGTGTGTGTGTGTGTGTGTGTGTGTGTATAAGTGCGCAGCAGCTCATGTCTAATAGATGAAGTGATTTTGTCTCCATTTTTCTGGCTTGTTTTAAAAGAGCTCTGAGAGCTTCTGCAATGTCTCGCTAATGCACTTCCACAGACGCGTGTGCATTATTCAGCAGCACTCGAGCGCGTGGGAATCACACGGGGTGTTTTTAACTTTGTTTTTCGTAAACTTTTCCAGCGAAAATGTTCTGGTGCAGTGGACAGAAGGCTGATTTGATCCAGAGAGTTTATGAATAAAACAGTGGCATCACGCACAGATGTTGAGATGTTCTTTAAGGTTTATGGAGTTAAATATTTCTTAAGTGTATGTGTTCCTGTCCTGTGTGTGTGTGTGTGTGTGTTTAACCTTTATTTAAAGTGAGTTTGCACTTTATACAACACAGATTGTTTTAAAGCAGCTTCACTGGGAAATAACAGGTAAATTCAATGATGCAAACAGAGTTCTGCTGAAAAGCAGCTTTAAAAAGTCAATAATAAACAGTGATTTTTTTTTGTGTGAATTTGTTGTATTTTAAAATGTTGTCTTACTGTACTACTACCTTGGCCTGGTCTCTCTTGTAAAAGAGACTTCCTGGTAAAATAAAGGTAAATAAAATAAATAAATAAATGATTCAGCCGAAGTCAGTTCAGTGTTGGTTCAGTTCAATAACTCTGTAAAGTTAATCAATTATTGAATTAGTTCATTTCATCTGTAAAGCCACTCTGCAGAAAACAGTGATGTCATCATCAGCTCAGTTCAGTCAGATCAATAATAATGTCGAATATTAATAATAATGTTGAATATTAAGTGTTCCAGTGACAGGAACACAAACTCCATCAGTGACCGAGGAAAACCAGGATCAGTCGCTCAGTTTATGTACAGTGTATGATTATGATTCAGACTGTGGATTGATATAATTCAGAATACTTCATCCAGTTTCTTCTGCTTGTTTCTTAATGCTTTCTGTTCAGTCACTTCAGACAAAGAGTGTGAGACTCTCTACTGGTCTCCACAGCAACATCCTTGAAATTCTGTGTGTGAGTGTGTGTTGTTGCTGTTGTGTATTGCTTGTTAAGATGATGATGTATGTTCTCATTGTGTGTGTGTGTGTGTGTTTAGCTGGCTGCTGTATGTGGATTCGTGGTACCGTGGCTCATGTGTTGTTCTGGAGGAGGGTCAGACTGTGAAGACCAGCAGCACTGATCCCGATCCCGATCCCAGTGCTGTTCTGTCTGTGGGATCCGTCAGGACACTGAAGGTATCAGGAGCTGCCGCTTTCTCAGGCCTTTCCATTACTATAGGTTATAGTAGTATATAATTAATAGAGCATAAACACAGAAAATAAACATTTCTAGAAATGTTTTTATACACAAATATGATTTTGAACATGTTGCCCTGTATATTTGAATGGTGTATATCTGAAACACTGCTGTGATCTGCAACTCTCTTGTGGTGTCGAGACAAGTTATGCCCTCCAACAGACTTGACAGACTTGAATATAAATGCATTGCTTATAGCACCACCTTGTGGCAGATTCTGCAGATCTAGTCACCCTGCATGTATGTGAACAGCCATAGCAGTGACACAAAAATAGGCATGCTGAATTTCAACTGTCTCTATTAAATTGTTTGCTGCCTATTGCCTAATTTGGCATACATCCTGAAAATGTCCAGGTTTAAGTTTGGACTTAGTGTTCACAAGATGTGTGTAGTGTAGGTGAGTTAACCCGTCCTGGCCATATCAGATTTCTGTGGCTTATATCCATGGTCATAACTGGACATTTGGGCTGGGAAACCATGACACTGGGTATTAAAGGGTTAAAGACAATACAGTCTTCACTCCAATTATCATGTTTTACGCCAGTGTTTGACATTGATTTTTACCCCAAACTGAAGACATGCAGCGCATACATTTTTTGTGACTGTACATGTTAATATATTTAATGAAGAGAGTTTATTATTGGTAGTGTGTTTTTTTTTAAACCCTTTATATTCTAACACTGTTCCGCTCAGACCGCACTGTATACACAAACTATATAAATCATACTGTAACAAGCTCAAAGGCTCAGGGAACCAGCGAACGTTCAATGTAACTTTTATAATAATAAAATAAACATAAACAAGCAGTCAGGTGAACTAACAGACTGTGTGTGTATTGTGTGTTCATGAGCTCTGCTGGAGTTAAAGTGTGTGTTTTGTTCAGGATGACAGTGTTCCAGAGATCCATCTGTATCCCAGCACGTCTCAGACGATCCGTGTTTATTCTGCGACGGACCTGACGGAGCGGGACGGGCCCGTGTTGCTCTCGGACCTCTGTGTCAGGACCGGATGGTAGGAGTGTGTGTGTAAACTGTGGGAAAGTGGGAGTGTAGAGGGTGGAAGAGCGGAGACAACAACCAGTCAAACACAGACCTGCTACACACACTCATTATACAGACACATGAGTGCTTTTAGTGTTTTCAGTGATGATGTGCATATCTGGCTCAAAAAATGTGTTTTGGGGTTTCATGATCCTTTAAAGGAAACAGGAAGTTTGATCTTAGTTGATCTGGGCAGAAACCATTAAAAAACATCCTTTTTTAATGTAATTTTCTTGATCACAAACTGGACGTTTGAAATGTTTCTAGCATTGCCACGAGGTTAGAGACCAGGAGCCAGTAATGTATATGAGCCAGTCTACCACGTCCAAAGACACAATTATTATGGATTAATAATTAGCCAAAAAAGTCAAGTCGAGTCACCTTCATTTATACAGCGCTTTAACAATATAAGAAACTTTTAATGTGTTCCTGCCGTTCATTCACACACAATAGCGTTTGAAGCTCAAGAACGCAAACTTTGAAACAGGATCCAAGGTGCAAGTTTTGAAAAATTTTGATTAGCAAAGTGATTAAAAAAGTGGACCGAAGTAAGATTTTCCGCAAGCCGTTAAACCCAGCCGGATGTTGTGCTGGCAGTGGTTTATGTGTGTGTGTCCTCGATGTGCAGCTGGTTGGTGTTTGATCAGCCTGGATTCAGCGGCTCGTCTGCCGTTCTGGAAGCTGACGGGAGAATCACGCCGGTTCTCCAGGATTCCCTGCTGTCCCGTGTGAAGAGTCTTCGGCCAGTGAAACTGGTACATATTCACCCCTTCCCGACCACAGACACGCTCTTCACAAAGTGCTCCGTAAACATCACGTTACTAACACAGAAAGAGGTCGTCTGAACCGATGCCAGAGCCTCAGATGTGAAGACAGCAGTGAGTGCAAGCTAACGGCTGCTGTTTCTCCTGTGTTTCAGGCTGGACTGCGGGTGACGAGACCTCTGGACCCGAAGGTAAGACAGACAAACAGATGCTGATGTTCAAACAGATGCTGATGTTCAGAGCTGTTCTCAGATCAGCGGATGAGATTTCTGTCTCCTGTGTAGGTGATGTTGTTTGAGAAGCCGCAGTTCCAGGGTCAGTGCTGGGAGCTGCTGGATCACACACCCCGTCTGAGGGACATCGAGGGACCCGCCGCCGTCTCGTCTCTACGGGTCACCGGGGGAGTGTGTGTGTCTCTGATTCTCATGAAACAAGTGATGCTGTTAATGTTTCAGATGGAAACATCTGCAAATTGATGAACTTCTGTTGTGACGACTGGCTGGAAGTGTTTGTGTGTAAGTGTGAGTGTGTCTATGAGTATGTGTGAGTGTGTGAATATATGAGCGTGTGAGTATATGAGTGTGTGTGTGAGTATATGAGCGTGTGAGTATATGAGCGTGTGAGCAATATGAGCGCGTGAGCATATGAGCGCGTGAGCAAATGAGCGCGTGAGCATATGAGCGTGTGAGCATATGACTGTGTGAGTATATGAGTGTGTGAGTATATGAGCGCGTGAGCATATGAGCGCGTGAGCAAATGAGCGCGTGAGCATATGAGCGCGTGAGCATATGAGCGCGTGAGCATATGAGCGTGTGAGCATATGACTGTGTGAGTATATGAGTGTGTGAGTATATGAGCGTGTGAGCATATGACTGTGTGAGTATATGAGCGCGTGAGTATATGAGCGCGTGAGCATATGAGCGCGTGAGCATATGAGCGTGTGAGCATATGAGCGCGTGAGCAAATGAGCGCGTGAGCATATGAGCGTGTGAGCATATGACTGTGTGAGTATATGAGTGTGTGAGCATATGAGCGCGTGAGCATATGAGCGTGTGAGCATATGAGCGCGTGAGCAAATGAGCGCGTGAGCATATGAGCGCGTGAGCATATGAGCGTGTGAGCATATGACTGTGTGAGTATATGAGTGTGTGAGTATATGAGCGTGTGAGCATATGACTGTGTGAGTATATGAGCGCGTGAGTATATGAGCGCGTGAGCATATGAGCGCGTGAGCATATGAGCGTGTGAGTATATGAGCGCGTGAGTATATGACTGTGTGAGTATATGAGTGTGTGTGTGAGTATATGAGTGTGTGAGTGAGTGTGTGTATGAATGTGTGTGAGTATATGAGTGTGTGAGTATATGAACATGTGAGTATATGAGTGTGTTAGTATATGTGCGTATGAGTATATGACTGAGTATATGAGTGTGTGTGAGTATGTGAGTGAGTTAGTGTGTGTGAGTATGAATGTGTGTGAGTATATGAGCTTGTGAGTATATGAGCGTGTTAGTATATGTGTGTGTGAGTATATGACTGTGTGAGTATATGAGTGTGTGTGTGTGTGTGTGTGTGTGAGTATGAATGTGTGTGAGTATATGAGTGAGTGAGTGTGTGTGTGAGTATATGAGCGTGTGAGTATATGACTGTGAGTGAGTATATGACTGTGTGAGTGAGTATATGAGTGTGTGAGTATATGTGTGTGTGAGTGTGTGTGAGTATGAATGTGTGTGAGTATATGAGTGAGTGTGTGTGAGTATGAATTTGTGTGAGTATATGAGTGAGTGTGTGTGTGTGTGTGTGAGTGAGTATATGAGCGTGTGAGTATATGAGTGTGTGAGTATATGTGTGTGTGAGTGTGTGTGAGTATGAATGTGTGTGAGTATATGAGTGAGTGTGTGTGAGTATGAATGTGTGTGAGTATATGAGTGAGTGTGTGTGTGTGTGTGTGTGTGAGTGAGTATATGAGCGTGTGAGTATATGAGCGTGTGAGTATGAGCATGTGAGTATGAGCATGTGAGTATATCGTATATGAGCGTGTGAGTATATGAGTGTGTGAGTATAAGAGTGTGTGAGTATATGACTGTGAGTATATGACTGTGAGTATATGACTGTGTGTATATGACTGTGTGAGTGAGTATATGACTGTGAGTATGAGTGTGTGAGTGAGTGTATGTGAGTATGAATGTGTGTGAGTATATGAGTGTGTGTGTGAGTATATGAATGTGTGTGAGTATAAGTGTGTGTGTGAGTATGAATGTGTGTGAGTATATGAGCGTGTTAGTATATGTGCGTGTGAGTATATGAGTGTGTGTGAGTATATGAGTGTGTGAGTGAGTGTGTGTGAGTATGAATATGTGTGAGTATATGAGTGAGTGTTTGTGTGAGTATATAAGTGTGTGTGAGTAGATGTGTGAGTGTGTGTGTGTGTGTGTGTGTGTGTGTGTGTGTGTGTGTGTGTGTGTGTGTGTGTGTGTGAGAGAGTATATGAGCGTGTGAGTATATGAGTGAGTGTGAGTATATGTGCATGTTGGGTATATGAGTGTGTGAGTATATGAGTGAGTGTGTGAGTATATGAGTGAGTGTGTGAGTATATGACTGTGAGTGAGTATATGACTGTGTGAGTATATGAGTGTGTTGAGTGTATGTGAGTATGAATGTGTGTGAGTATATGAGTGAGTGTGTGTGTGAGTATATGAGTGTGTGAGTATATGAGTGTGTGAGTATATGAGTGTGTGAGTATATGAGCGTGTGAGTATATGAGCGTGTGAGTATATGAGCGTGTGAGTATATGAGTGTGTTGAGTGTATGTGAGTATGAATGTGTGAGTATATGAGTGTGTTGAGTGAGTGTGTGTGAGTATGAATGTGTGTGAGTATATGAGTGAGTGTGTGTGTGTGTGTGTGTGAGTATATGAGTGTGTGAGTATATGAGTGTGTGAGTATATGAGTGTGTTGAGTGTATGTGAGTATGAATGTGTGTGAGTATATGAGTGTGTTGAGTGAGTGTGTGTGAGTATGAATGTGTGTGAGTATATGAGTGAGTGTGTGTGTGAGTATATGAGTGTGTGAGTATATGAGTGTGTGAGTATATGAGCGTGTGAGTATATGAGCGTGTGAGTATATGAGTTAGTATATGTGCGTGTGAGTTTATGAGTGTGTGTGTGAGTATATGAGTGTGTGAGTGAGTGTGTGTGTGTGTGTGTGTGTATGTATATGTGTGAGTATATGAGTGAGTGTTTGTGTGAGTATATAAGTGTGTGTGAGTAGATGTGTGAGTGTGTGTGTGTGTGTGTGTGTGTGTGTGTGTGAATATGTGTGTGTGTGTGAGTATATGAGCGTGTGAGTATATGAGTATGTGTGAAAGTATATGAGCGTGTGAGTATACAAGTGTGTGTGAGTATATGTGCATGTTGGGTATATGAGAGTGTGAGAGTGTGAGTATATGTGTGTGTGAGTATATGAGTGTGTGAGTATATGAGTGTGTGAGTATATGAGCGTGTGAGTATATGTGCGTGTGTGTATATGAGTGTGTGAGTATATGTGTGTGAGTATATCTGTGTATGAGTGTGTGTGAGTATGAGTGTGTGAGTTAGTGTGTGTGAGTATATGATTGAGTGTGTGTGTGAGTATATAAGTGTGTGTGTGAGTAGATGTGTGAGTGAGTATATATATGAGTGTGTGTGTGTGAGTATGTGTGTGAGTATATAAGTGTGTGAATATATGTGTGTGTGAGTATATGAGCGTGTGAGTATACGAGTGTGTGAGTATATGAGTGAGTGTGTGAGTATATGTGCGTGTGAGTATATGAGTGTGTGTGTATATGTGTGAGTGTGTGAGTATATGTGTGTGTGTGAGTATAAGTGTGTTATTATTTGTGTGTGTGTGTGAGGAATGATACGTTCAGACATGTTCATGTTTGCTCTCGTCACACACTGGTCGCGTGGCGTTCAGCTCAAGACTCTAAAACAGTGAGTGTTGATTTTAAGCAGGAGTAAAGTGACGTCGATGAGGATGGAGTTCTGTGTCTGAAAAATCCGAGAAAGGCCAGTCTGTGTTATTACATGAAACGGATGGTATTCAAACAGCACAACGTTCTGCTGAAAATGCACAATCTTTCAGCCTAGCATGGAGTTATTAAATATATTAATAATACATTAATTATTTAATTTAATGGAAAAATATAACAGGCTCTGTATACAGCCGGCAGTGTGAATGTAAATGCTTCTCGTCCAGTGTGTGTTTCCATCTTTACACAGCAGCTGATGTTTCCATCAGTCACATGAACACACTGCTGGTCAAAAACACTCAGTGTGTGTGTGTGTGTGTGTTAGATGGGTGTGCTTCTCCAGTGAAGGGTTCAGAGGTCATCAGTGTGTGCTGGAGGAGGGGGAATACAGCGACTGTACACGACTGTTCGGAGAAGCTGAGCTGACGATCCAATCACTGCGCTTCATTCAGACTGTGAGTGTTCCTGATGTTTCCATGGCCTTCATCAGGCCTGTGCTTGTGTAAATGCTTCAGAGGTCCATTAGTTCGTCACCTCAGTATTGTTGCTGTTAAGATGTTAAAAATGAGAAAAAGTGGATGAGAAAAGATCATTGAAATGCCTCAATGTGAGCGACCTTATCAGGGATCTTGTGTTTGCTAATGACCCGTCACGTTCCCTCAGGATTTCCTGGAGCCAGTGGTGTGTGTGAAGAGCTGTGATGAGGAAACCGAGGTGTGTGTGGACGTCCCGGATCTGCAGGAGTCCGACAGCATCAGTGTGAAGAGCGGAGCGTGAGGAAGCGTTTCAGAACACGATGAGAGCCACAGAGAGCGAAGGCCTGCTCACACGAGAACTAGAACTATAATGAGAACTACACTAACACTCAAACGCTTGCGGTCGGGAAGATTTTTTGTTTTTAACAGAGGTCTCTTCTCACCAAGACTGCATTTATTTGATCAAAAAACAGTGAAATATTATTCCAGTGTAAAACAGCTGTTTTCTTGTGCCAGAACTCTCTGTGCTAGGTTGTGACAGGAAGGGCATCCGACGTAAAACCTGTGCCGAATCATGTGTGTGTGAAGCAGACCCTGCAAATGAGCGGGAATAACGCTAAGAAAGAGAGAGAGAGTAAATCAGCTGTTTTCTATGTGAATATACAGTAAAGTGTAATTTATTCCTGTGATCAAAGCTGAACTTTCAGCATCATTACTCCAGTCTTCAGTGTCACATGATCCTTCAGAAATCACTCATATATGATGATTTTTTTAGCCGCGTTTCATGTGACACTGAAGACTGGAGTAATGATGCTGAAAGTTCAGCTTTGATCACAGGAATAAATTACACTTTACTGTATATTCACATAGAAAACAGCTGATTTAAATCAGAATAATATTTCACAATATTACTGTTTTTTTTGTATTTTTAATCAAATAAATGCAGCCTTGGTGAGCAGGAGAGACTTCTTTTAAAAACATTAAAAATCTTACCGATCCTCACCCTTTGACTGGTAGAGTATATCCCACACCAGCAGACGTTTATTCTAAGAGCGCTGTCGCTTTAAATGCACAAGCTCTTTAAAGCAGGATTGCTCTCTGTGATATTGTTTCTCTGTGTCGTTACCGTTAAAGTTCTGGTCCTCGGTGTGAAGGGCTCCTGACAGCAGGAGTCTGATGTGTGTGTGTGTTTCAGGTGGGTGGCGTACAGCGGCAGGTGTTTCACTGGACATCAGTATGTTCTGGAGAAAGGCCAGTATCCCGGGCAGCTTCAGTGGGGCGACGGCCAGAGCTCAGCTCAGTCCCTGCGGGCCGTTCACAGGGTGAGACACGCTCACACACACACACACACACACGCTCACACGCACTCACACACACACTCACTCACGCATACACACACACACACACACACACACACACACACACACACACACACACACACACACACACACACACACTCACTCACTCACTCACTCACACATGCACACACACGTGCGTGTGTAGATTCAGGGTGCATGACAGACTTTCATTGGTGCGTCTCTTTTTCTCCACAGGAAGTGTCTCGGATCGCGGAACCACAGTTTTTGGTATGTTTGCATTTCATTTGCTGCTAACAATATTCAGAGGCTGCGTCACTCGAAGCGTCACTGCATCACACATGCACAGTTTTACATAGGTTGTGAACCCTGTTTTCAGACAGGTGAATAGAACTTTCAAAAAAGTCCAGTATAAATGTTACTGGCACTCCTGAACGGCAGCTGTTCTCCGCAGGCTACACCAGGGGTTCCCAAACTTTTCCATTCCAGGACCAGCTAGACAAGTGTAATCTACCCATAATACTGAACAGGGTTAGTCTGCTGCCTCAACTGATTTACACAGACATAGCAGAACAAATTTAAAGTAATGAAAAAGTAGTCTACTGTTAGCTTACTCTTAACCAAAAGTTTGATATGACAAAAAATCTGAATATAAAAAAATAATAAACTAATAATTTTATTTGATAGTAGGCCTAGGACTGTAAAATTTCAATACTAATATTTATGCTGTGAGTGTTGTTAAACTCGTCGCGGTGTTCTGGGCAGAAAACACTTTCGTGCTCGTGCGTGTACATGTGAAATATTTTTGGTAGGTAGCCAAAAGCATGCAACGCCGCTAACGTGTTTCTCTCTGAGCGCCGCTAACGTGTTTCTCTATGAGCGCCGCTAACGTGTTTCTCTATGAGCGCCGCTAACGTGTTTCTCTCTGAGTGCAGCTAACGTGTTTCTCTCTGAGCGCCGCTAACGTGTTTCTCTCTGAGCGCCGCTAACGTGTTTCTCTATGAGCGCCGCTAACGTGTTTCTCTCTGAGTGCAGCTAACGTGTTTCTCTCTGAGCGCCGCTAACGTGTTTCTCTCTGAGCGCAGCTAACGTGTTTCTCTCTGAGTGCAGCTAACGTGTTTCTCTCTGAGCGCCGCTAACGTGTTTCTCTATGAGCGCCGCTAACGTGTTTCTCTCTGAGTGCAGCTAACGTGTTTCTCTCTGAGCGCCGCTAACGTGTTTCTCTATGAGCGCCGCTAACGTGTTTCTCTCTGAGTGCAGCTAACGTGTTTCTCTCTGAGCGCCGCTAACGTGTTTCTCTATGAGCGCCGCTAACGTGTTTCTCTCTGAGTGCAGCTAACGTGTTTCTCTCTGAGCGCCGCTAACGTGTTTCTCTATGAGCGCCGCTAACGTGTTTCTTATGGCGTTCCGATCGGCTCTTTATTATGACTTTGCTACATGCACTCATCTCAATGAACGTGACGTCTGCGTCTGCCGAACGTGACGTCTGCGTCTGCCGAACGTCTCGTCTGCGTCTGCCACATCACTCGTTCGTGTGCCGGACGTGACGTCTGCGTCTGCCGAACGTCTCGTCTGCGTCTGCCGAACGTCTCGTCTGCGTCTGCCACATCACTGGTTCGTGTGCCGAACGTGACGTCTGCGTCTGCCATAGTCTGCTGCAAGGGCGGTTTCCAGCACATTCCACACACTCATTCTTTATTATTTTTTCCCACTGATCTTCAGTTGTATTTTATTAGCAATTAAGTGATTTTACCTTGCTTATGTATAGCTTTTATTCCAAATGTTCATGTTAAAATATTTGTTTGCCATTGTTTCTTGTCAACATATCCTGATATTCATTCATGCACTCTGCACTGTAACTAAAAGAGATAATCGATCAGTTCATGTCCTGCTCGGACAGTAAAGTATCATAAAACGGTGTGTCTATTTATTATTTGAATTTCTTAAACATTTCCAAAACTGTAAAAGGTTAGGCTAGGTTATATAAAAATAAAACATTCATATATTATTTCATGAAAAACATTAGCCTACTGAACTCATTTACATAGGTAAAAACGCAAATAATAATAATTCATTATTAATATCAGGCTAGTCTAGGCTACATATTTAGAAGACGCTTTTATCCTAAATGGGAACAAAGCAATTCGTCAAATGTCAGTCATAATATAAGATTATCATATAAACACAAGATTTTGACGCATATCCAGTGTTTGTGCGAAGTGTGGAGCGCTCTTGCTGCATGCCACGGAGGCGCGGGCGCGAACACTTTCCTATCAACAGTGGGAGCAACTTAAAATAGCCTGTAATAGCTGTAAACTCACAATAACAAGAAAACATTGTGCTTTTGTAAAATAAAATAAAACAATCAGCCGCATGATCTCCGTGAACTGGAGCGCGTCTCAAAAATGAACTGAAACAGTGTAGGCCCTACTGCCTCACAGTCAGGCTTGAGGAATATACATAGCTTGAAATGGCTACTTTTAAATGAACAAGTTCAAATCGAAAGTGTCTTTCTCTCTAAGGCGCATCCGCAGCGGAGGAGATGTTTGCAGACACGAATAAAAAAATAAAAAACACTTTAAACAATTAAAATGTCTCTTTATTTTTTCAGACACATTTATTATAATTAGCCTACTTTTGCTGGTGCTTTGCAGCAAGATTTATGCGTGCGCTTGAGCTATAGCCATGCATGCACCCAGTATTTAATTAATATAAACGTGCGATTAGTCGACTAATTGCTTAAATAAATTACTACTAGTTGACTACAAAAATCTTTAGTCTATGGCAACTCTAATCAATACATTTATTTAACATTTTTTATTTATTATTTATTGGATAGTAATTATCCAGTTATTTACATTACATTAGTTGAGTTAACATATATAGCCTAGTAAATGAACGAAAAAAAGAGATTCAATTAATATGCTAACCATGTATTTCTGCATTGCTTGTTCCTACACGAAAAGGACTGTTTTAAAGGTGGCAATCCTATATAGGCTACGTGAAGATTATACTGTATCTTGAAGATTGTTGTATTGTATCTTCTGTTATAAAGATGAAGATTGACATTTCGTTAATTAAAAATAATAAGCACATAATATTGTAAAAAAAAATAAAAATAAAAAAAAGTTATGTTCTGTTATGCGTTTTGACTACTTTTTGTATTTTGTATACCCTAATTTTATCTCTAGGTAATGAAGATAACTTTTTTTTAAGGGCCTCGTTTTTCCTGTACCCGCTACAATTGAGAATCACTTTAAGCATGCACGCTAAGACAATTTGAAGTATTCCACTTAATACACAATATACAATAATTAACAATGTACCGCTTGCTGTTCTAGTGAGGACGGGCCGAAAAAAATATTCCTCCAATTTATACCCACCCCACCACATACACCAAAATTCTCTCTCTACACAACTTTAATAGTTGGGAATGCATTGCTGTACTATTTTCTACATCTCACAATCCATAGTATATTGTTTATACAATTGTTATTTCCCTGTCGACTGGTGATATAACGGATTGCACTTTTTGGAGTTTTTATTGCACTTATATTCTAAGATTCTCTGATGTTATTTCGTTGTTATTTATAACAATGACAAAAAATAAATAAAAAAATAAGAACAAACAATATTTACAAGATGCTTTTATCAAAAAAGGAACAAAGCAATTCGTCATATGTCAGTCATAATACAGGTTAGACAATAATAATACAGGGTTTTATCTGATTATCACAAATCAACACAAGATTTTGACGCATATCCAATGGTTTGTGCGGAGTGGAGCGCGCACTGCGTGGCACGGAGGCGCGGGCGCGAACACTTGTATTTTCCTATCAACAGTGGAAACAACTTAAAATGCTCATAATTTAAGGTCATATAGAAAATAATAATACATAATTTGCAACTACTTTTATTTGAGTAAACTCAAAATAACAAGAAAACGTTTTGATTTCGTGAAATAAAAGAAAATCAGGCGCGCTTTCATGATCTCCGTGAACTGGAGCGCATCTAAAAAATGAACTGAAACAAAAAGCTTGAAATGTCCAATTTTAAACGAACAAATTTGAATCGAAAGCAAATACTGTCTGATAATCCGCATGAACGGTGCATTTCTATCTAAAGGCGCACCCGCTTTACAGCGGAGATGGAGATATGTTTGCAGCCGACTGATTAGAAAATACTAGTTTATTAATAAAAACAATTAAAATGCCTCGTTATTTTTTCAGACACATTTATTATCATTAGCCTATAAACCACCTATAGCCTAAATCAGCTCTCTGTATGTTTCCAGAGATGGCTCTTCTCATTCAGCCCTGCGGGAAAATAATTTGGCCTTAGAAAACCAGTAAAATCTAAAAAGAAAATCCATATTAATTTGTGAATATTTTAAATGTTTAATAAAGGGGCAAAACGTCATAAACAAAAAGTCAAATAATAGTTTACAAACTATTTAAAAAAAAAGTTTACAGTCGTTTTTATTTTTCACCACAGGTGACTTATATATAAAAAATATAGCCTATTTTTCAATTCTATTCTTCTATTTAAAGGATCTACAGAAACAGTGTTTGCACGATCGAGTTGTCTGTTTTCTAGTTTACCAAAGTGCTGAAGCCTAGGCCTTTTAAAACTATAAAAAATTAAAAACACAATAACAACCCTAACAATAAGCTATAAAAATGCAATAGCCTATATCAAGTTTGTTTCTTCATATTTCTATCTTTGTGGGGGCATTTGGCCCTCAAAATGTGGGTTAAACAACACACACACACACACACAATATCCAATATATAAATCACAGACGCAGACGTCACGTTATAAGACAGACGCAAGTGTCACGTTCATTGAGACGAGTGCATGTTGCACAGTCATATTAAAGAACCGATCGCATCCGCTGGCACACTGCACTGAGCTGTGTTGAGTAGAGTGTTAAATACGTGTTAAATACGTGTTAGAGAAAAAAAATTTTTTTTACTTCACTGCCACACGTGAATGACGCGTGACGTCTGACTGGAGGCTTCACTGCCACGCGTGATTTACGTGACGTCAGCGTGACGTCTGCGTGACGTCTGCGTCACGTCTGCGTCTTAAAATGAATGGAATAAATAGCAGAAAGAAAAAAAAAATAAGACGTTGAGTGAGACGTTCATTGAGACGAGTGCATGTAGCAAAGTCATAATAAAGAGCCGATCGGAACGCCATAGTTTCTCTCTGAGTGCAGCTAACGTGTTTCTCTCTGAGCGCCGCTAACGTGTTTCTCTATGAGCGCCGCTAACGTGTTTCTCTCTGAGCGCCGCTAACGTGTTTCTCTATGAGCGCCGCTAACGTGTTTCTCTCTGAGTGCAGCTAACGTGTTTCTCTCTGAGCGCCGCTAACGTGTTTCTCTATGAGCGCCGCTAACGTGTTTCTCTCTGAGTGCAGCTAACGTGTTTCTCTCTGAGCGCCGCTAACGTGTTTCTCTATGAGTGCAGCTAACGTGTTTCTCTCTGAGTGCAGCTAACGTGTTTCTCTCTGAGCGCCGCTAACGTTTTTCTCTCTGAGCGCAGCAAAGTGTTTCTCTCTGAGCGCAGCTAACGTGTTTCTCTCTGAGCGCAGCTAACGTGTTTCTCTCTGAGTGCAGCTACGAGCCTACAGCCAGACGTGGTACAGCGGAGAGAGCTGCGAGTTTGAGAGTGACTGTGGCGTAACAGGCTTCACGTCCTTCAGGGTGATCCGAGGAAACTGGCTGCTGTTCGATGAGGAGGGATATTCTGGGAACCAGTATATCCTGGGGGAGGGGCTTTACCCTGACCTCACTTCCTGTGGCTGTTTATCGAGTGCCATCAAGTCTTTAAAGCCCATTCCATACGTGAGTCGATGACAGCAAACATCGCCATATTACAGTAGACACAAGAAATAAACATGCCTCCCGTGACATTGGTATGTGTTTCTGGGTTCAGAGTTTCACGGAGCCGTCCGTGAGTCTGTTTTCTCTCAGCGGTTTCGAGGGCCTTGAAGAAACGTGTTTCTCAGACGTGGAGAGCATGAGCCACTTCTTCAGCCAGTCAGTGAGAGTCACCAGCGGCCTGTAAGAGCTCCTTCACTACTCGCTGTTCCTGTTAATAATGCTCTCAGTCAGGGTGACGAACACGCTGTCGTCTCACAGGTGGGTCGCGTATGAATACGCTCATTTCAAGGGCCGCCAGATGCTCGTGCAGCCTGGAGAATATCCGGTGTGGGGCGATCTGAGCGGCTGGGAGACCATTGGGTCGCTGAAGCCTCTCAAACAGGTCAGTTCAAAAAACAATCACAATTAACTAATCGTGAAAAATGATTCACGAATTACAGTGTACGGGTGGATTTCCTGCAGGGTTCAGTCTGCAAGACTGCCGAATGACTAAAGAAACGTTATTAGCAAAACTGTACATTTCTTGTCTATTACCACCCACTGCCACTCATACCAACGACGGAAATAAGCGCAGTTACAAGAGCTTAATATGTGGGAGAGTGTTGCTATAGAGAGTGACATTATTGTATTGCAATTTGTAGCACTTCAAAGTCAATACCAAATCAAAACTAGTTAGCACATTATTTGTAATTGAAAAGGTTTAATGACAAAATGTGGTTATGATTACACTTAAAATAGTTACAAAATAGATGTATGAGATGATGATAACGTATACCATTGATCTTACCCAGCATATACAGTGGGTACGGAAAGTATTCAGACCCCCTTAAATTTTTCACTCTTTGTTATATTGCAGCCATTTGCTAAAATCATTTAAGTTCATTTTTTTTCCTCATTATTGTACACACAGCACCCCATATTGACAGAAAAACACAGAATTGTTGACATTTTTGCACATTTATTAAAAAAGAAAAGCTGAAATATCACATGGTCCTAAGTATTCAGACCAGGGGCGGCTCTAAGGTCAGTGGATATTCGGGGCTTTAGCCCAAACTAAAATTGGGTATTTTTATTTAAAGGAATTAATTAATTATAAAAGCAATTTACGGGAATAAAGAAAAAGAAAGACTTATTGTATTAGTGAAATAATTGTAACTATTTGCAAATAATATTTTATTCTTAATTATGCATACATTCTCTCTAAATGAATCAAAGAAATTATAGCATATTTTCAATTCAAAAAGGCAAAATTTTATAAATAAATAAATAAAGTTGAATAATTTGCGTCACCAGATATTGTCGGTAGTTGAACATTTCTATTGTAAAACAGTAAAATATTAAATGTTTATCTACTTACATTTTACCAGGCATTCGTTCACTGTTAACACCCTTCTGTGAATGGTAAGCCCCACCTTCTTTAATCATTCTGACATTGATGAGCTAGACGGCTGAACTTTTAGTCTTCCTAACAACAAACAGAGCGCTGCGTAATGGAGTGCATCAGAGCAGCATCTAGAATATCAAATATATTGCAGTGAATCTCTTATTTGCATCTTAAGTTTATTGCCAATAATAATGACAGGTTTGCGAAAGTGTAGAACTCGGTGAGCTTGCGCAAAACACATCTTCAGCACAGCGACTCATTTAAACGCCTCTGATTGGCCGATGCGTTCATCAGACATGTCTGTGATTGGCTACAATGCTCAACGCTGCAAAAGCACGTCGTAAGTACCTTTAATGCAAAGGGAAAAATATAAATAAAACTGTAATATGCTCTTTTCATGATTAGGTAATCGCGGCTGCTGTAATCTTATTCACATTTTGTTTTTCTGATTAATTGTTTTGCTCTATGAGAAAGACAAGGTAACAAAATATTCGGGGCTTTACTAAAAACCTTTGGGGCTTAAGCCCCCTTAGCCCAGCCCTAGCGCCGCCCCTGATTCAGACCCTTTGCTCAGTATTTAGTAGAAGCACCCTTTTGATCTAATACAACCATGAGTCTTTTTGGGAAAGATGCAACAAGTTTTTCACACCTGGATTTGGGTATCCTCTGCCATTCCTCCTTGCAGATCCTCTCCAGTTCTGTCAGGTTGGATGGTAAACGGTGGACAGCCATTTTTAGGTCTCTCCAGAGATGCTCAATTGGGTTTAAGTCACGCTCTGGCTGGGCCATTCAAGAACAGTCACGGAGTTGTTGTGAAGCCACTCCTTCGTTATTTTAGCTGTGTGCTTAGGGTCATTGTCTTGTTGGAAGGTGAACCTTCGGCCCAGTCTGAGGTCCAGAGCACTCTGGAGAAGGTTTTCGTCCAGGATATCCCTGTACTTGGCCGCATTCATCTTTCCCTCGATTGCAACCAGTCGTCCTGTCCCTGCAGCTGAAAAACACCCCCACAGCATGATGCTGCCACCACCATGCTTCACTGTTGAGACTGTATTGGACAGGTGATGAGCAGTGCCTGGTTTTCTCCACACATACCGCTTAGAATTAAGGCCAAAAAGTTCTATCTTGGTCTCATCAGACCAGAGAATCTTATTTATCACCATCTTGGAGTCCTTCAGGTGTGCTTTCATGTGTCTTGCACTGAGGAGAGGCTTCCGTCGGGCCACTCTGCCATAAAGCCCCGACTGGTGGATGGCTGCAGTGATGGTTGACTTACTACAACTTTCTCCCATCTCCCGACTGCATCTCTGGAGCTCAGCCACAGTGATCTTTGGGTTCTTCTTTACCTCTCTCACCAAGGCTCTTCTCCCCCGATAGCTCAGTTTGGCCGGACGGCCAGCTCTAGGAAGGGTTCTGGTCGTCCCAAACATCTTCCATTTAAGGATTATGGCCACTGTGCTCTTAGGAACCTTAAGTGCAGCAGTTTTTTTTGTAACCTTGGCCAGATCTGTGCCTTGCCACAATTCTGTCTCTGAGCTCTTCAGGCAGTTCCTTTGACCTCATGATTCTCATTTGCTCTGACATGCACTGTGAGCTGTAAGGTCTTATATAGACAGGTGTGTGGCTTTCCTAATCAAGTCCAATCAGTATAATCAAACACAGCTGGACTCAAATGAAGGTGTAGAATCATCTCAAGGATGATCAGAAGAAATGGACAGCACCTGAGTTAAATATATGAGTGTCACAGCAAAGGGTCTGAATACTTAGGACCATGTGATATTTCAGTTTTTCTTTTTTAATAAATGTGCAAAAATGTCAACAATTCTGTGTTTTTCTGTCAATGTGGGGAGCTGTGTGTACAATAATGAGGAAAAAAATGAACTTAAATGATTTTAGCAAATGGCTGCAATATAACAAAGAGTGAAAAATTTAAGGGGGTCTGAATTCTTTCCGTACCCACTGTATGTAAAATGTTACCAGAGAGAGAGAGAGAGACAGAGAGTGTGTAGAGAGTAAGAGGAAAGAGGAGGTAAAGAGAGAGAAAGCCCCAAGAAAGGCACCCAGAGAAGAAGAGAGCTAGAGCATAAAAGAGACAGAGCCACAGTTACAATCTTCTTTTATCCTTTCCCTGACCATGTGACTTTAACCCAAATGTGAGACGTTCAAACTGACCAATCAGATCATTACAACTCCCCCCATTGTACTAAAGGTGTGACAATTCATAGACCCCCAAAGTACACACATCTCTGCCTTCAGGCCTTGATCGCTGTCAGCCCCTCTGTGCCTTTGGCAACTCCAAATGGTCCTAGTGGTAGAAAGAGGGGGTGGAAAACAGGAAAGCAAATGTCTTTGTTCATCTTCAATCCTACAACAGGTTCTGTATGGATCTGGGTTTACACTAGTCTGGTCCTACCAGACTCTCGTACATTTCATTTGTACAGAGACTCTGGCCAATCTCCATTGACAAGCGTTAAAGGGGTCATATAATGCCATTTTTGTACAAGTTAATATGATTCTTTAGGTTCTAAATGAAAAGTTTGTAATATACTTTAATTAAAAATTCTCATTAGTATTGTAAGAAAACACAAATTTTACCTGGTCAAAAACAGCTCTGTTTTCAGCACGCCATTTAAGTGCATGTGTCTTTAAATGATAATGAGCTTTGCTCACCCCGCCCCTCTGTTCTGTGGGGCGTTTTGACACAATACACGTGGAGTGTTGCCTTGACAACCGTTGAGGGTATATTTTGGAGAAAGAATGGCAGCGGGAGTTTCTGAGGACTCATTTGTGCAACCGTATCAATTTGAACCGGAGTCGGACCCGGAACAAGATGACGCCCCGAAGAAGTTCGACAATTAAGGCTCGAACAGGACGTTTCTGAATGGTTGGTTAACGTAATGTCACTTTGATCTATCTTTGTATGTACTGGCAGGGTAGAGTAGTGAGGTACGAATATACGTTAGTTCATTGACAGATTGATGTTACAGCTAATGGTCATGAAAAACTTTTTTTCCGGTAAATGTAGGCTGGTCCGTGATGCGTAACGTTATCTATGCTGTGTTAGGTACAGCTCTCAGGGCTGAAGCACTAAAATTTTACTGATCTGTTTAAAAAATAACCGTCTGTGAGACTATGACAGTCATTAGGCACATAAACAACACATACTCAGACAGGAGCTAATACCTTTTTCAATGTTCTCGTTTATAAAGCAGTCTGGTGAAATGATTCGCGCAAACATGAAAGCATTGACGTTGATCGTGGGGAATATTCCCTTCGAAAACAAAACTCAGCCACTGCGTCTTCAGCGGTTCGGATTTAGGAACATCAAAATGACTGCTGTGTGCCTTATTACACCCAAGAACAGAACACCACAATTGCTCATAGACAGTGCTCCAGCGTATCAACAATGGCGGACTATGATGACAGCTCGCTCACGAGCGAGGGCGGGTCTGTGTTGAAACACTGCTGTCAATCAACAATCGTGGGAGGGGCGTCCGACCGTGTGACGTTCGAACGGCTCGATTTGAGACGTGGGAAAACATATAAGGAGATTAAAGAAAGACCACTGGATGGATTTTGATCATTTTATGATGGTTGTGTACAGGCACTGCCAACACACATTTCAGTACAATCAACTTGTAAAAGTGCATGTACCATTATATGACCCCTTTAACTTCCTTGAAGGCGGGAACTCTGTTGAAGTTTAAAACTATTGGATCTGCCCAGAGCCACTCTAGATCTGCCATAACCAATCGCTAACGTTTGGTCATGTAGTAACCCTACAACTGAAACTAGCGCACGACATACACGTCGTCGTTCTCAGCCACTCCCTCTGTTCGCTGATTGGACCGGTAAAAATTGGCCAGAGAAAACCAGTGAATACACCGCAAACCCAGACGACGTACTGAAGGAAAATGAAAATTGAGTGGAAGTACTTAGGAGGGCGGAGCCAGGCTAGGTTTGCACCATATTTACACCATGAACAGTGATTGGCCACTGCATTAACGTCTGTGATTGGTTACGATGGCGCAGAAGAAATCCGCTCACGAACGCTCTCATCATAACTAACCTGACTGATTGATTTAGCAGTATACACATTTTATTATTAGAACGGGAGTTTTTCAGGGATCGCAGAGCTCGGCTGAACTGATGTGATGTGATGTGACGGTGGGCGATATGACAAAAACATCATATGATCGCGTCACGGTTTTTGTTAATACTGGCTTTAAGACTACTTTAGTTACTGAGCAGTATAGCCAAATGAATTTCCTTATTTTAAAAAAAGAGCTCTATAAGGGAATAAAGCATAAAAGAAAAATGAATGACAGATCATTCAGACCAAAGCAGGTGTGATCGATATGACCAAAACCTTATTTTTAATAGTAAACGTATAAATATAATATAAAGGTAAAATAATGACATAAAGTGAAATAAGAACAAAGATGCAAATGACAAACAATAGGACTATATACAATATTAGAACGATATAGTTCCATATAAAGGGTTAGTTCACCCAGAAATGAAAATTCTGTCAGTAATTACACTCATGTTGTTCCAATCCAAGACTCTCGTTCATCTTCGGAACACAAATGAGATATTTTTGATGAGATCTGAGAGCTGTCTCACTCCTCCACAGGCTGCTCTGTAATTTCATTCTGCCGGTCCAGGAAAGTTAGTAAAGACATTGTTAAAATAGTCCAAGTGACTACAGTGGCTCAACCTTAAGTTTATCAAGCGACGAGAATACTTTTTGTATTAACGACTTTATTCAACCCTTCATGTTCCTCCGTGTGTTTCTCTGAGTGAGTTCACGAGACGCATGCGCCAGAACTGAGGAGACGACGCTCACCATCATTGGATGGGAAAGTGTGAAAGGTAAGCCATTCATTGGTCAGGCACTTTTACGTTTTCTCGTTGGTTTCTCACGATTTGGACATCCAGGAAATGTCCACTTTAGAACCATTTTAAACATCGAGACCCGTCTCCGTCATCTCCTCAGTTCCTCATGCGTCTCGTGAACTCACTCAGAGAAACACAGAAGAACATGAAGAGTTGAATAAAGTCGTTTTTTTTTTTTTTTTTTTTGGCCAAAAAGTATTCTCGTCGCTTGATAAACTGATGGTTGAGCCACTTCAGTCACTGGACTATTTTAACTATGTCTTTACTAACTTTTCTGGGCCGGCAGAATTAAATAGAAGCCTATGATGGAGTGAACCCGCTCTCAGATCTCATCAAAAATATCTTAATCTGTGTTCCGAAGATGAACGGGGTTGGAACAACATGAGGGAGAGTATTTACTGACAGAGTTTTCAGTTTTGGGAGAACTGACCCTTTAAAATACTTTAATATCAATTGTTTGAAACGGGCAATTAGGATTTTTGCCCTAAACAACATTATTTGTAAGGAGTGTGTTTGTCATTATTATGAGTCTGCACATGATTCTAGTGTTTCTGTTTGCTTTAATCAGTGTGCTAGACTTGTAGTTTGGCAGTGAATCGGTTGTCTAAAGCAGTGGTTCCCAATTCCAGTCCTCGTGACCCACTGCTCTGCACATTTTGTATGTCTCCCTTATTTAACACACCTGAACCAGATCATCAGCTCATTAGGAGAGACTCCATTAACTGAACTGAGTGTGTCAGATAAGAGAGACATACAAAATGTGCAGAGCAAGGGGTCCCGAGGACTGGAATTGGGAACCACTGGTCTAAAGCACTGAAGCTTTGAGGCAAGTAAATGTCTTCATGTCTTAATGTCTGGGTTTAAATCTCCTCAGCCGAAAGTGTTGGTTCATGTGCGGAGTCGAGCTCTGGATTCAGTTCTGACCAGCGAGAGCAAAGGCGGCTCTTTCCCAGCCAAACTCTCCCTGTGTCCCGCTGACCGCTCTCTGGACACACAGCACTGGATCTTCACCGACGGCCTCCTGAAGAACACGGTCAGTCCAACACACACGTGTTCAGAGAGTATTCTTCAGTCAGTCCAACACACACGTGTTCAGAGAATATTCTTCAGTCAGTCCAACACACACGTGTTCAGAGAATATTCTTCAGTCAGTCCCAACACACACGTGTTCAGAGAATATTCTTCAGTCAGTCCAACACACACGTGTTTAGAGAATATTCTTCAGTCAGTCCAACACACACGTGTTCAGAGAATATTCTTCAGTCAGTCCAACACACACGTGTTCAGAGAATATTCTTCTGACATTCTAAACCAAAGTATGAGCCGAACTTCACAAACCGTCTCCTTGGATATTAGTTGGATAGTTTGTTCCCCCTCGGTTGGAATTGCGTTGGTAACGCCTGGATGAGTGAGATTGGCCTGTTTTGTTATTGCTGGAGTCTCTGAAGCTCGTGTAAAGGCTCCGCCCTCTTCTGAACGGAGGCGGAGCTGCAGCTCATTTGCATTTAAAGGGACACACAAAAACGGCTCGTTTTTCTTCACACCCAAAATTTGACAAGCTATAATAAATGATCTGGTATTCTGAGCTGAAATTTCACACACACATTCTGGGGACTCCACAGATTTATATTACATCTGGTGAAAAGGGGCATAATATGTCACCTTTAATGTTAGTTCACAGTGCATTAACTAATGTTAACAAATACAACCTTTGATTTTAATAATGTATTAGTAAATGTTGAAATTAATATTAATGAAGATTAATAAATGCTGTAGAACTATTGTTCATTCTTAGTTCATGTTAACTAATGAACCTTAGTTGTAAAGTGTTACCACTGTGTTCCTGGTACGCTCAGAGAGAAAGTGAGGGTCCGCTAGAGATTAAAACAGTGAAGTGTTCAAGCCCAGTTTGACTGACAGTTCATCGTCAACAAGACTGAATATCTTTGTTTCATTCTGTCATAGTTTTCAGAAACTGAGTTTTACTGTCATGTGATGTTGTGTGTCAGAAGCAGGAGTGCTGAACTTCAGAGACTCTCCGCTGACAGTTCGCAGTGATTCAGTCGTTGTGTGTGTGTGTGTGTGTGCAGGCACTGCGCGGCTGTCTGTGTGTGATCGGGGCCAAGGCCTGCGCCGGAGCCAGAGTGGCATTATGGGAAGAGCATGGGCGTGTGAACCAGCGCTGGAGTCTCAGCGAGGACGGGAGAATCTGCTCACATCTAAACCTCAGCCTGGTGTTAGACCTCAGAGGTGTGTGTGTGTGTGTGTGTGTGTGAGGTGTTAGACCTCAGAGGTGTGTGTGTGTGTGTGTGTGTGTGTGTGTGTGTGTGTGTGTGTGTGTGTGTGTGTGTGTGTGTGTGTGAGGTGTTAGACCTCAGAGGTGTGTGTGTGTGTGTGTGTGTGAGGTGTTAGACCTCAGAGGTGAGTCTCTTCTCCATCCGTGTGCGTGTGTGTGTGTGTGTGAGGTGTTAGACCTCAGAGGTGTGTGTGTGTGTGTGTGTGTGTGTGTGTGTGAGGTGTTAGACCTCAGAGGTGGTGAGTCTCTTCTCCATCAGTGTGTGTGTGAGGTGTTAGACCTCAGAGGTGTGTGTGTGTGTGTGTGTGTGTGTGTGTGTGTGTGAGGTGTTAGACCTCAGAGGTGTGTGTGTGTGTGTGTGTGTGTGTGTGTGTGTGAGGTGTTAGACCTCAGAGGTGAGTCTCTTCTCCATCCGTGTGTGTGTGTGTGTGTGTGTGTGTGTGAGGTGTTAGACCTCAGAGGTGTGTGTGTGTGTGTGTGAGGTGTTAGACCTCAGAGGTGAGTCTCTTCTCCATCCGTGTGTGTGTGTGTGTGTGTGTGTGTGTGTGAGGTGTTAGACCTCAGAGGTGTGTGTGTGTGTGTGTGTGTGTGTGTGTGAGGTGTTAGACCTCAGAGGTGGTGAGTCTCTTCTCCATCCGTGTGTGTGTGTGTGTGAGGTGTTAGACCTCAGAGGTGTGTGTGTGTGTGTGTGTGTGTGTGTGTGTGTGTGTGTGTGAGGTGTTAGACCTCAGAGGTGAGTCTCTTCTCCATCCGTGTGTGTGTGTGTGTGTGTGTGTGTGTGTGTGTGTGAGGTGTTAGACCTCAGAGGTGTGTGTGTGTGTGTGTGTGTGTGTGTGTGTGTGTGTGTGAGGTGTTAGACCTCAGAGGTGTGTGTGTGTGTGTGTGAGGTGTTAGACCTCAGAGGTGAGTCTCTTCTCCATCCGTGTGTGTGTGAGGTGTGTGTGTGTGTGTGTGTGTGTGTGAGGTGTTAGACCTCAGAGGTGTGTGTGTGTGTGTGTGAGGTGTTAGACCTCAGAGGTGGTGAGTCTCTTCTCCATCAGTGTGTGTGTGAGGTGTTAGACCTCAGAGGTGTGTGTGTGTGTGTGAGGTGTTAGACCTCAGAGGTGAGTCTCTTCTCCATCCGTGTGTGTGTGAGGTGTGTGTGTGTGTGTGTGTGTGTGTGTGTGAGGTGTTAGACCTCAGAGGTGTGTGTGTGTGTGTGTGAGGTGTTAGACCTCAGAGGTGTGTGTGTGTGTGTGAGGTGTTAGACCTCAGAGGTGAGTCTCTTCTCCATCCGTGTGTGTGTGTGTGTGTGTGTGTGTGTGTGTGTGTGTGTGTGTGTGTGAGTGTGTGTGTGAGTGTGTGTGAGTGTGTGTGTGTGTGTGAGGTGTTAGACCTCAGAGGTGTGTGTGGTGCTGGACCTCAGAGGTGAGTCTCTTCTCCATCAGTGTGTGTGTGTTCTGAACGCAGTGTCTCGTCTCTCACAGGTGGACACGGCGCTGACCGACACCAGCTGATTCTGAGTCCGCTTGGTGCCGGCGACACTCAGAGCTGGGACCTCGACGTGCTGTGATACACACATGATGAAACGCCACGATATCAGGGACTGAATCTGCACAGATCAGCAGAACTGAGATCAACAATAATCAAGAACTGTTTAGCTACTCGCCCACAAACCAGTAATAGAGTCTGGGCGTATGTCCTGTTTAAAGCTCACTGTGAGAGTGGAGGACCAGAGGAGCGGAGCAGTGTGTTTGTTTTTACCTTGTGAAGCACATTTGCACTATCAGAAACACTTCAGCTGAAGTCCTGCTGGATCCGCCTGGAGAACGAACAGTTACGAACACGTGTGTGTGTGTGTGTTCAGACGGTCTACAGTAAAGAGCCCTTCAGGAACAGTAACGTGTGTATAGTCTGATTCCAGAGGTACGCTAAACGTGTGTGTACAGTGATGTTCATAATCAGCAGTTTTAAAAGCAGAACGAATCTGAACAATAAATATAAGTTGTAAAATTCATTATGTGTGTTTGTTTGAACAAGATGTTTGGCTGAACAGTCAAAACTGCTGTTACACAAAATTTCACACAGGATTTCTTCATGACATTTTATTCGGCTACAATTGGTCACACAACTTCTTCCAGTTGTGAGATGTGTAATGTCTCCGATGAACAAGCAGACGTGCAGTTCACAGAAGCTCACGTTGTGTGGCAGTGTGTGTAGTGGTGTGTGTAGTTGCTCATGTTGTGTGGCGGTGTGTGTAGTTGCTCATGTTGTGCGGCGGTGTGTGTGGTTGCTCATGTTGTGCGGCGGTGTGTGTAGTTGCTCATGTTGTGCGGCGGTGTGTGTAGTTGCTCATGTTGTGCGGCGGTGTGTGTAGTTGCTCATGTTGTGCGGCGGTGTGTGTAGTTGCTCATGTTGTGCGGCGGTGTGTGTAGTTGCTCATGTTGTGAGGCGGTGTGTGTAGTTGTTCATGTTGTGTGGCGGTGTGTGTAGTTGCTCATGTTGTGTGGCGGTGTGTGTAGTTGCTCATGTTGTGTGGCGGTGTGTGTAGTTGCTCATGTTGTGTGGCGGTGTGTGTAGTTGCTCATGTTGTGCGGCGGTGTGTGTAGTTGTTCATGTTGTGCGGCGGTGTGTGTAGTTGCTCATGTTGTGAGGCGGTGTGTGTAGTTGTTCATGTTGTGCGGCGGTGTGTGTAGTTGCTCATGTTGTGCGGCGGTGTGTGTAGTTGCTCATGTTGTGTGGCGGTGTGTGTAGTTGCTCATGTTGTGCGGCGGTGTGTGTAGTTGTTCATGTTGTGTGGCGGTGTGTGTAGTTGTTCATGTTGTGTGGCGGTGTGTGTAGTTGCTCATGTTGTGCGGCGGTGTGTGTAGTTGCTCATGTTGTGCGGCGGTGTGTGTAGTTGCTCATGTTGTGCGGCTGTGTGTGTAGTTGCTCATGTTGTGAGGCGGTGTGTGTAGTTGCTCATGTTGTGCGGCGGTGTGTGTAGTTGTTCATGTTGTGTGGCGGTGTGTGTAGTTGTTCATGTTGTGTGGCGGTGTGTGTAGTTGCTCATGTTGTGCGGCGGTGTGTGTAGTTGTTCATGTTGTGTGGCGGTGTGTGTAGTTGTTCATGTTGTGTGGCGGTGTGTGTAGTTGCTCATGTTGTGCGGCGGTGTGTGTAGTTGCTCATGTTGTGCGGCGGTGTGTGTAGTTGCTCATGTTGTGCGGCGGTGTGTGTAGTTGCTCATGTTGTGAGGCGGTGTGTGTAGTTGTTCATGTTGTGTGGCGGTGTGTGTAGTTTCTCATGTTGTGTGGCAGACGCTCATCAGGCCTTCACTCCAGAGTCCCAGCATCAGCCCCAGTTTATCCTCGTCCGGGAGCTGCAGCTGCGCAGCCGCAACACACTCCGAGTTCAGGAGCTGCTTCAGTGCAGACAGATGAGACACGGGGAACCGCAGACCCTGGAAAACACACACACACACACACAGACAGACAGATGAGACACGGGGAACCGCAGACTCTGGAACACACACACACGGGGAACTGCAGACCCTGGAAAACACACACACACACACACACGAGAAACGGAAAACCGCAGACCCTGGAACACACACACACACGGGGAACCGCAGACCCTGGAAAACACACACACACACACACAGACAGACAGATGAGACACGGAAAACCGCAGACCCTGGAACACACACACACACGGGGAACCGCAGACCCTGGAAAACACACACACACACAGACAGACAGATGAGACACGGGGAACCGCAGACTCTGGAACACACACACGGGGAACTGCAGACCCTGGAAAACACACACACACACGAGAAACGGAAAACCGCAGACCCTGGAACACACACACACACGGGGAACCGCAGACCCTGGAAAACACACACACACACACACAGACAGACAGATGAGACACGGGGAACTGCAGACCCTGGAAAACACACACACACACACACACACGAGAAACGGAAAACCGCAGACCCTGGAACACACACACACACACACACAGATGAGACACAGGGAACCGCAGACCCTGGAACAAACACACACACACACACACACGCACACGCATGCGTCAGGGGAACTGCTGACCCTGAAACACAAGAACCCCGGCGTCTACACAAATGAACAATGTGTGTTTCGAGGCACTCTAGTGGGCCTTTAAAGCTGGGGTAGGTAAGAATGGTCTAAAAAACTTATTTTTCAAATTTGTTTAAACTTTATGTATATATCAATACATAATTAAAATGTAAGTATTCTGAAAAAGAAAGTATAAAAATCGAGTGTATGTAGACCTCTAACGACCCTCTCCCTTCTGGGGTCCTTCCAAAGCCACGCCCCCAAAACACATGAACGCGCGACTCCGACCGCTGAGCTGAAGACGCATTATTTACCTGAGACGAGCGGAGAGGAAGGAGCGCAGTGCATGTAGCATCATGTCAGAATCACATGTAATAAAAAAATCTAACTTTATCATTATGAATATAAACAAATAAGATGTATTTTAGTAGCCTACTCACTATCAAGCTATCATATCGATATTGGTAAAGTTTAAAATATATATTTTTTGATTCGCTAACGAGCTAGTTATAACTATAAGGCAAAGCTAAAAACTGGTTACATTGATACACGTTTTTCCATTTCCATTAGTTGCACTGTGATGAAGATGAATTTCGTGTAAGATTCATAACATATAACGTTAGGCCTACTAGCTGTTAAACATGTATTTTGTTATGTAAAGTTCCCCCCACAGCGTAGCCTGCCGTGAACGCGCAGGCTAGTAAACATGCAGGGTCACCGATGACGACGGATAAGGTCGCTAGATATAAGGTTAGCAGGTTTCAATTGTTGCTTTGCACAGTGCGTGACATTTTATCTGCTCGAGGTGAACCAAAAACAACTGATACCAGCTCTCAGTGATGTGTGTCGGGTCCCCGTTTTGAAAACAGAAACTTTCTCAAATGTTTACAGAACAAGCGGGAACCCAGTGTGCCTGTATCTTTCTCTATTGCTGTTCTATTACATGATAGAAAGTCTAAGGCCTTCAATAGCCGTACAGCAAACCTAACTAATCTGGTGCCTCTTACACGTCAAACTAATATTGCTGTGAGGAAAAGTAAGTCTGTTAAGTTAGCTCTTTTAAACATTCGCTCACTTAAAAATAAATCACTTCTAGTCAACGACTTAATAACCACAAACAACCTGGATTTTATGCTTCTAAATGAAACCTGGCTAGAAGACAGCTGCAGTGCAACAGTCCTCAATGAAGCAGCCCCTCCTAACTTTACTTTTATGAGTGTCTGCAGAGCTGTTAAGAGAGGTGGGGGTCTAGCTGCTCTTTTTAAAGATATCTATCAATGTAAGCAAATATCATTTGGGAATTACTTGTCTTTCGAATATCTGGGTATTGTGTTAAAAGGTGCTCCACGCATTTTACTTTTCATTATTTACAGGCCGCCAAAATACTCTCCAGCCTTTGCTGAGGACTTTACAGAACTGTTATCAACAATTACCTCAGAGTTTGACTGTTTTGCCATTGCTGGTGATTTAAACATCCATATAGATAATGCAGAAAACAATATGGCAAAAGAAATCAGAACTGTTTTAAAAACTTTTGATCTGACTCAGCATGTACATGGACCCACACACAATCGTGGACACACTCTAGATTTACTTATCAGTAAGGGTCTAAACATTTCACTGATTGTTATTAAGGATGTAGCACTGTCTGATCATTTCTGTATTTTCTTTGATATATTGATCTCTCCTGCCACTGAAGCGAGATCTGTGTCTGTCAAGAAGAGATGCTTAAATGAGAACACTAGTGTCCTATTTATGAAGGCTATATCCTTAACACCAAGCATATCTGCAGACTCTGTTGATTTTCTCCTTGATTCTTTTAACTCAAAAGTTAAAGGTGTAATTGATGATATTGCTCCTGTTAAAGTCAGGAAGAAGAGTGGCAGACAAAAAGCACCTTGGAGAAACTCAACAGCAGTGCAAAATATGAAAAGACAATGCAGAAAAGCAGAGCGCATGTGGCGGAAGACAAAACTTGTAGTCCATTATAACATCTACAAAGACAGCCTTCATGCCTTCAATATGGAACTAGGCAAAGCTAGACAGACTTTCTTCTCAAATATTATAAACAGCAATTTAAACAACACACGCACTCTTTTTGCTACTGTAGAGAGACTGACAAACCCCCCAAGCCAGATTCCCAGTGAAATGCTCTCAGACAGCAAGTGCAGTGAGTTTGCTTCTTTCTTCTCTGAGAAAATCAATAATATCAGAAAGGTGATCAGCACATCCTTGACTTGCGCTGGGGTCAGACAGATCAAACCACCTGAGAAAGTAGTTATTATGTATGATTTCAAAGAAATTGATGGCAAAATTTTGGAAGAAACCGTACAGCACCTTAAAACACCAACCTGCGCTCTTGACACACTTCCCACATCTTTTTTCAAAAGTGTGTTAAACAGTTTAGAAGCAGATCTTCTAGAAGTGGTAAATGCTTCACTTCTCTCTGGGAGTTTTCCAAACTCCCTGAAAACTGCAGTTGTCAAGCCCCTCCTGAAAAAGAGCAATCTGGATAAGACCATATTAAGCAACTATAGACCGATCTCAAATCTTCCTTTCATAGGCAAGATCATTGAAAAAGTTGTCTTCAATCAGCTGAACAAATTCTTATGCTCGAATGGATACTTTGACAATTTTCAATCTGGTTTCCGACCGCACCACAGCACAGAGACAGCGCTCATAAAGATAATAAACGATATTCGCTTAAATACTGATTCAGGCAAATTATCAGTGCTGGTACTACTCGACCTCAGTGCTGCATTTGACACTGTCGATCACAACATACTTCTGGACAGGCTGGAAAACTGGGTGGGGCTTTCTGGGATAGTCCTAAAATGGTTCAGGTCATACTTAGATGGGAGAGGTTATTATGTGAGTATAGGAGACCATAAGTCTGAGTGGACATCCATGACATGCGGAGTCCCTCAAGGCTCAATTCTTGCACCACTCCTATTCAACCTGTATATGCTCCCAATGAGCCAAATAATGAGAAAGAACCAAATCTCTTACCACAGCTATGCAGACGACACACAGATCTACTTAGCCCTATCGCCTAACGATTACAGCCCCATTGACTCCCTGTGCCAATGCATTGATGAAGTCAACAGCTGGATGTGTCAAAACTTTCTTCAGTTAAACAAAGACAAAACTGAAGTCATTGCGTTTGGAAACAAAGATGAAGTTCTCAAGGTGAACGCATACCTTCACTCTAGGGGTCAAACAACTAAACATCAAGTCAGGAATCTTGGTGTGACACTAGAGTCAGACCTTAGTTTCAGTAGTCATATCAAAGCAATAACTAAATCAGCATACTATCATCTGAAAAATATTGCAAGAATTAAATGCTTTGTCTCCAGACAAGACTTAGAGAAACTTGTGCATGCTTTCATCACCAGCAGGGTGGATTATTGTAATGGACTCCTCACTGGCCTTCCCAAAAAGACCATAAGACAGTTGCAGCTCATACAGAACGCTGCCGCCAGGATTCTGAGCAGAACCAGAAAATATGAACACATCACACCAGTCCTCAGGTCTTTACACTGGCTCCCAGTTAAATTTAGGATTGATTTTAAAGTATTATTACTGGTATATAAATCATTCAATGGCCTAGGACCTCAATACATTGCAGATATGCTCACTGAATATAAACCCAACAGATCACTCAGATCATTAGGATCATATCAGCTAGAAATACCAAGGGTTCACTCTAAGCATGGCGAGTCTGCTTTTAGCTATTATGCCAGCCGCAGCTGGAACAGCTTCCAGAGGAGATCAGATGTGCTCCTACAGTAGTCACATTCAAATCCAGACTCAAAACACTTCTGTTTAACTATGCATTTACTGAATGAGCACTGTGCCAATGTTCGTCCGACTGTTTGAACTGTACTGTATTTTCTGTATAAACTGTTTTAATTATTCTTATTCTTTTTATTATTTTAATTTCTTCTATGTAAAGCACTTTGAATTGCCACTGTGTATGAAATGTGCTATATAAATAAACTTGCCTTGCCTTGCCTTGCCTTGCCTTATCTGTATGTTATGCGGCTAGAGTTTTAACACTGAGTCAATGGGCTCCGACGGGCTTGTTTATCGTCATCGGTCTTTTTCCGTTTACCTGTCTTTGTTGTATGAGCAGGTGCCACTCGAGAAATTGGCAGTTTTGGTTGTTTGTCCGCCATTAGCACAGCTGCTCGGCACACCGGCAATCTTGATTTTGAATGACGGTACGCGCTGTGCAAGAGAGAGGCGATCAGCGCGTACGCGAACTTGATTGACACTGCTAAGACACTCCTCCTGGCTCTGAAGGCATCTGATTGGTTCTTTACATTCGCACCGAATGGCAGTGATTGGTCAGAGTTTTTACTGTCCTGCAGCTGCTACAGAGGTCTGATTGTTTTCATTCCTTTTTCTGAACACATAATGTATTGACTACTCTCAGGATGGAAGGACCATTTCACCCAGTATAAAAAAAAAGTGTTTCTGAACAGGATTACCTACTATAGCTTTAAGTCTAGCGGTCTGAAAGAGCGCTCATCCTGTTTAGTGCACTGTATGGGTTGCGTATGGAATACCATTTCCTCAACATAAGAAAAAAAAACGTATGTAAATCATAATCGTGACATAAAAAGTAAAGTCATGTTTATCAGATAAAAATTTGAAGTGATGACACACTAAGCCGAAAATGTCATAATTATGGCATGAGTCGAAATTATGGCATAAAGTCATGATCTTATAGTAATTATGGCTTACTTTATCTCATAATTTCAATTTTTATGTCATAATTGTTACTTTTTAAGTCATAGTTTCCGACTAGTCTGCAAGATGTGACGTGGGCTGACGGACCTGTGAGATAACCTCATCTTCATCTTCTTCATCATCATCATCCTCTTCATCATCATCATCGTCATCATCATCAGATGCTCCCATCATGTGTGTTTCTCTCTTGTTCTTTAACGAATGTAACACAAACACGACCAGCTCGGTGGCCTCGTCCTGATTGGAGACAAACACAGTAAGGACACACACACACATGCAGTGCCTTTCACTAATATCGGCACCCCTGGTAAATATGAACAAAGGCGGCTGTGAAAATAAATCTGCATTGTTTATCCTTTAGATTTTTCAATAAAAATGTCACAAAATTCTAACCTTTCTACTGAAATAGGGTCGAAACTCACATTATGAAATCAATGTTTTTCTCCAATGCAAGTAAAATATCTCTGAAGTAAATTCCCATTCATATTTACACTTTTTAGCACACCAGGGTGTGTGTGTGTATGTGTGTATATATATATATATATATATATATATATATATATATATATATATATATATATATATATATATATATATGTGTGTGTGTGTGTGTGTGAATATATATATATATATATATATATATATATATATATATATATATATATATATATGACGTGTGTGACACTTACAGTGTTCTCTTGACTGGGCTCCACTGTAAGAAGAAGATGCTCTTTAAACCGCACACATACAGTGTCCTCCAGCGACGGTGGTTTCCCAACTGGAAGAGAAACACATTCAGCACAGCATCAGCCGTACCTGGACAAACACTCCAGACACACACACTCCACACTCCACGCACGCACACACACACACACTCCACACACACGCGCACGCACACACACACACTCACCGGGATCAGCGCCGGCCCGGTCCTGCAGGAACGGTGGCAGTCGGTGGCAGATGAAGTCTCTCTTCATAGCGCTGGAGCGCAACTCCTGATTCCCTCGCTCGACATCATCAGCCAAACGCCGCAGAAACACACACACCTGCTTATTAACCTCAGGAGCCACGCTGGCAGACTGACAACACACACACACACACACACACACACTGTTAGAGCCACTGTTACAGGTGAGTGTGTGAAAGAGGAGTGTGTGTGAGAGAAGAGTGTGTGTGTGCTCACTGTGAGGAGGTTACGAGGAAGACCGCAGCGCATTCCGTGTTCACTTCTCATGCTGTCCAACACACACCCGGGAAACACGTCCAGCATGAAGTCGCCCCACGACCTGAAAGACACACACATGTACATCTGTAACGACCTGAAAGACACACACATGTACATCTATAACGACCTGAAAGACACACACATGTACATCTATAACGACCTGAAAGACACACACATGTACATCTATAACGACCTGAAAGACACACACGTATATCTATATATATATCATGTGTGTGAACTGTGGAGACGCACATGTTCTGGTAGGTGCTGAGTGTGAGGTGTGTGGATCGAGCCACGTCTGAAGGAGTGTCGGCCTGGTGGATCGTTCCTCGGGGGAAATACAGCAAATCACCTGCCTACAAGAAATCACATGAAATGAGGCATTAATATAGCGCTTTACAATCATATCTCTCCTCAACCACAGACACACGAGCAGAACACTCAAGCACATCTCACGTCTCTGTTGATTGACCTTTAACCCCATGATGTCACTGACCTGCAGGATGAAGTCGTGTGTCGGGGGGCCGATGCGATGCTCGGGCTCCAGACTGTACTCGCGGGCCAGAGGGACGGTGGGCTGGTAAAGCCTCCAGTGTTTCTGTCCCTCCAGCTGAAGGATCAGCACCTGAACCCATACACACGCGTATGGAAACAAACACCAGCAGAACGTCAGTTATTCCTCATGCACACATGGGCACACCATGACAGTAGATGATACACACACCTCAACGTCATCGTAGTGCGGCGGGAGACCCTGAGAGCCGCGAGGCGTGATGTAGATGTTAGATCCAACCAGCGACCCGAAGAAGCACTCCAGCCGCTCCTGAATACGCCACAGCTCGTCCTGTGAACACACGTGACCTGTGAACACTTGTGACCTGTGAACACACGTGACTTGTGAACACACGTGACTTGTGACCTGTGAACACTTGTGACCTGTGAACACACGTGACCTGTGAACACACGTGACCTGTGAACACACGTGACCTGTGAACACACGTGACCTGTGAACACACGTGACCTGTGAACACACGTGACCTGTGAACACACGTGACCTGTGAACACACGTGACCTGTGAACACACGTGACCTGTGAACACACGTGACCTGTGAACACACGTGACCTGTGAACACTCGTGACCTGTGAACACACGTGACCTGTGAACACTCGTGACCTGTGAACACACGTGACCTGTGAACACACGTGACTTGTGAACACTTGTGAACGCTTGTGACCTGTGAACACACGTGACCTGTGAACACACGTGACCTGTGAACACACGTGACCTGTGAACACACGTGACCTGTGAACACACGTGACCTGTGAACACACGTGACCTGTGAACACACGTGACCTGTGAACACACGTGACCTGTGAACACACGTGACCTGTGAACACACGTGACCTGTGAACACTCGTGACCTGTGAACACTCGTGACCTGTGAACACTCGTGACCTGTGAACACTCGTGACCTGTGAACACTCGTGACCTGTGAACACACGTGACCTGTGAACACACGTGACTTGTGAACACTTGTGAACGCTTGTGACCTGTGAACACACGTGACCTGTGAACACACGTGACCTGTGAACACACGTGACTTGTGAACACTTGTGAACGCTTGTGACCTGTGAACACACGTGACCTGTGAACACACGTGACCTGTGAACACACGTGACCTGTGAACACACGTGACCTGTGAACACACGTGACCTGTGAACACACGTGACCTGTGAACACACGTGACCTGTGAACACACGTGACCTGTGAACACACGTGACTTGTGACCTCTGAACACACGTGACCTGTGAACACACGTGACCTGTGAACACACGTGACCTGTGAACACACGTGACCTGTGAACACTCGTGACCTGTGAAAACACGTGACCTGTGAACACTCGTGACCTGTGAACACACGTGACCTGTGAACACACGTGACCTGTGAACACACGTGACCTGTGAACACACGTGACCTGTGAACACTCGTGACCTGTGAACACACGTGACCTGTGAACACTCGTGACCTGTGAACACTCGTGACCTGTGAACACTCGTGACCTGTGAACACACGTGACCTGTGAACACACGTGACCTGTGAACACTCGTGACCTGTGAACACTCGTGACCGGTGAACACTCGTGACCTGTGAACACTCGTGACCGGTGAACATACGTGACCGGTGAACACACGTGACCTGTGAACACACGTGACCTGTGAACACACGTGACTTGTGAACACTTGTGAACGCTTGTGACCTGTGAACACACGTGACCTGTGAACACTCGTGACCTGTGAACACTCGTGACCGGTGAACACTCGTGACCGGTGAACACTCGTGACCTGTGAACACTCGTGACCGGTGAACATACGTGACCGGTGAACACACGTGACCTGTGAACACACGTGACCTGTGAACACACGTGACTTGTGAACACTTGTGACCTGTGAACACATGTGACCTGTGAACACACGTGACTTGTGAACACACGTGACTTGTGAACACACGTGACTTGTGACCTGTGAACACACGTGACCTGTGAACACACGTGACCTGTGAACACACGTGACCTGTGAACACTCGTGACCTGTGAACACACGTGACCTGTGAACACTTGTGACCTGTGAACACACGTGACCTGTGAACACACGTGACCTGTGAACACACGTGACCTGTGAACACACGTGACCTGTGAACACTCGTGACCTGTGAACACACGTGACCTGTGAACACTTGTGACCTGTGAACACACGTGACCTGTGAACACACGTGACCTGTGAACACTCGTGACTTGTGAACACTCGTGACCTGTGAACACTCGTGACCTGTGAACACTCGTGACCTGTGAACACACGTGACTTGTGACCTGTGAACACACGTGACCTGTGAACACACGTGACCTGTGAACACTCGTGACCTGTGAACACACGTGACCTGTGAACACTCGTGACCTGTGAACACTCGTGACCTGTGAACACACGTGACCTGTGAACACACGTGACCTGTGAACACACGTGACCTGTGAACACTCGTGACCTGTGAACACACGTGACCTGTGAACACTCGTGACCTGTGAACACACGTGACCTGTGAACACACGTGACCTGTGAACACACGTGACCTGTGAACACTCGTGACCTGTGAACACACGTGACCTGTGAACACTCGTGACCTGTGAACACACGTGACCTGTGAACACTCGTGACCTGTGAACACTCGTGACCGGTGAACACACGTGACCGGTGAACACATGTGACCTGTGAACACACGTGACCTGTGAACACACGTGACTTGTGAGCTGTGAACACACGTGACCTGTGAACACACGTGACCTGTGAACACTCGTGACCTGTGAACACTCGTGACCTGTGAACACTCGTGACCTGTGAACACACGTGACCTGTGAACACACGTGACCTGTGAACACACGTGACCTGTGAACACACGTGACTTGTGACCTGTGAACACACGTGACCTGTGAACACGTGACCTGTGAACACTCGTGACCTGTGAACACACGTGACCTGTGAACACTCGTGACCTGTGAACACTCGTGACCTGTGAACACACGTGACCTGTGAACACTCGTGACCTGTGAACACTCGTGACCTGTGAACACACGTGACCTGTGAACACGTGACCTGTGAACACTCGTGACCTGTGAACACATGTGACCTGTGAACACTCGTGACCTGTGAACACTCGTGACCTGTGAACACACGTGACCTGTGAACACACGTGACCTGTGAACACACGTGACTTGTGACCTGTGAACACACGTGACCTGTGAACACACGTGACTTGTGACCTGTGAACACACGTGACTTGTGACCTGTGAACACACGTGACCTGTGAACACTCGTGACCTGTGAACACTCGTGACCTGTGAACACACGTGACCTGTGAACACTCGTGACCTGTGAACACTCGTGACCTGTGAACACACGTGACCGGTGAACACATGTGACCTGTGAACACACGTGACCTGTGAACACACGTGACTTGTGACCTGTGAACACACGTGACCTGTGAACACACGTGACCTGTGAACACTCGTGACCTGTGAACACACGTGACCTGTGAACACTCGTGACCTGTGAACACTCGTGACCTGTGAACACACGTGACCTGTGAACACACGTGACCTGTGAACACACGTGACCTGTGAACACTCGTGACCTGTGAACACTCGTGACCTGTGAACACTCGTGACCGGTGAACACACGTGACCGGTGAACACACGTGACCGGTGAACACACGTGACCTGTGAACACACGTGACCTGTGAACACTCGTGACCTGTGAACACACGTGACTTGTGACCTGTGAACACTCGTGACCTGTGAACACACGTGACCTGTGAACACTCGTGACCTGTGAACACACGTGACCTGTGAACACATGTGACCTGTGAACACACGTGACCTGTGAACACACGTGACCTGTGAACACACGTGACCTGTGAACACACGTGACCTGTGAACACTCGTGACCTGTGAACACTCGTGACCTGTGAACACTCGTGACCTGTGAACACTCGTGACCTGTGAACACTCGTGACCTGTGACCTGTGAACACTCATGACTTATGAACACTCGTGACCTGTGAACACTTGTGAACACACGTGACCTGTGAACACTTGTGAACGCTTGTGAACGCTTGTGAACACTTGTGAACGCTTGTGAACGCTTGTGAACACTTGTGACCTGTGAACACTCGTGACCTGTGTTTACGCGAGCTCTGACCTTGAACCTCTGAGGCTGGTGCAGCTGTATGGTGGCTCTGCTCTCCTCCAGGTCCTTCTTCAGCTGGCTGAACTTCACCTTCCCTGCTTTATTCAGCACTCTCTTCTGGCCGTCGACGCACCGGCACACGTTGAGGTCTCTGGCGTATCGCAGGCCGCGAGCGCAGAGCTGCCTGACGTCGGACAGCTGGAACAGCGAGCGGAAGTACGAGGCCAGAGCCGGATCGTTGCGCTGCAGGACCAGTGGCTTCTGCTCCCAGTACTGAAGGAAGAACTGGTCCAGGCCGACCGGACTGATCAGACTCTGGAAGAAATCCCTCGGAGAGTCGAAGCACAGCGGGTTCCCCATCTTCATCTGCTTCACAGGTACATCCTCCTCCTCCTCCTTCTGTCCATCACACTTCTTCTCTCTTCTGCCCTTCTTTGGCATCTCTGCGGCATAAATAGCATAATATAAATATGCTCTTCATAACCTTCACTACGCTGTCTAGATAGCTTGCTGATTATTCTGGAATTCCTGTCAAATACAGGCTATTTTTACTTTGTGTATATAAGCAATACGCTTCAAATGATTATTCATAAATGTATATGTGCACTACTTCAACATCAAGACAGGGTGATGCAGCTGTTGTGGAAAAACTAATAAAGAAAAGAACAGAAGTCACATCAGTCGTTCTCTCCTCCGCCATGTTTACAGTTTAGGACCCGATCAACTCGGAAACTCGGGTATCAAAATGATCTTCGAGTTTCCCAGTAGTAAATTCGACCTTCGTGTCCAGTTCCAAGCTTAAAATAATTATATGCTTTTAACCATTCATTCAGTTCACGCATTCATCATCACGAAATAACCGATTAGTCAAGTTTAATTTAGTCAGTTTATAGAAAAGTGTCAACACAAGTGACATAATGAGGTAGAAACTTTTGCTTTTTATTGTAATTGAAAAATGCAATGTCAAATTAAAATACACAATGCAATTTATGATTTGACATTTTATTATTATTCTATTATCTAAAAATGCAAACAAAACAAAAAAGTGCAAATAAAATGCTAATGCAACAATAGTGACAAGCTTCAAATTAATGCGTTGTTTAGTTTTCCTCTTTTTTTAATTTATGGTTTAACTTTCAAAACTAAGACAACCAGACATGTTTAAAAAGACGAAATAATTTAACACATAAAAGTCGAGTAAGATATTTAATCGTATACTTATTATCCAAATAAGACAGATGGGTCCGTCATAATTTATATGGCAGAAAATAACTCATTCGCAGTGGAAGTACAGACAAACATGTTCCTTACCGACAGCATCACAGGCCCACGTGCAAAGACGGTGTCACACTTCAAACGCTCCGGGTGGAAATTTATAAAAACCGTTCCTGGATTTTTGAGTCAAGTTCATAATCGTAGCAACCAAACGGTGCGTCCCAATTCGCATACTACCCGTCCTAAATAGCATTCGAAAATAGGATTAGTACATCCCAAATCGTAGTATGTTGAAATGAGTGTTCCAAAGATACCCGGATGGTCTACTATTTCCGGTCATAATCCGAAGTGCAGATCGATCATAGACAGTATATCCCTGCGTCCCAATGTGCATACTATCCGCCCTATCTGCCCTAAATAGTATTGACAATTACTAATGTCACATACTATATAGGATGGATAGTATGCACATTGGGACGCAGGCCATGAGATCGATGCACACTCTAACGGCTAATATTGCCCACAACCCATCGCGCGTTGGACGAGGATTTGGTTAGAACTACAAACACGAGTGAAAATTGTTAAAAAAAAACTACAGACACGGAGGACACGCGAGTCTGGCGGTTATGTTAGAGAGGTTTAGATAAGGGGTTTGACGTTTGAGTGATTAAGTATCAGTATCTAACCTGATGAAAATGTATTTATTCAGTGTTGTCTACATTATATTGCATCTGCAGATGCATTGTGAACTTTTGTAAAGATACGTTTAGTCATTAACTTTTAAATGCAACATTATATTCAAATTGCAAACACATGAAGAGAGTCTCCGCATGAAAGACCCACGACCGTACATTTCTCTCCGAAACGGTAGGATTTTAACTGTGACAAGATGATTGACAGGGCAGTTTATGGTGACAGGATGCACGCGACAGATCTGTCCGTTAAGATGACTAAGTAGTATGTCCCAAAGCTTGCCTACTCTTTTGCTACACACTCAAAAGTATGTACTTTTTCCTCACAAAAAGAGTATACTTTTAGGGTGTAGTATAAGTAGGCGAATTGGGACGCAGCATAATCACAGTAAAATATGTGGCGTACGTCGATTTCTATTTCACGAGCTCGTCCAGTTCAAGTGCTTTGATGTCTGAAATAATATGAATCATGGTGGACACCAGGTTTACTCTTGAAATTTTATTAAAGGCAAAATGTTGAAGAATTTTAATTTCGAATACAACGTAATGTCCCGTTTACTGACAACTATATAAACATTCACTATACTCTAGATACTCAGCTTGCTGGAATTCCAGTCAAATTTAGAGTATTTTATTTTCATTATTAAATTAGTAAATATGACTTGAGAGGGCATTTGTGTACAATTTCTGTCTAGGCAACTCCCGATAGGAATTCCCAACTAGGAGTTTCCTGGTCGGAAACTGGACTCAGGTCATAGTTACGGGTGTTTCTCAAGGCTGCGTATCTCGGCTGTCACGCTGAAGGCCGTCTCAGTTTGATTTATCCTTCGCGATCATATCCTTCACCCACAATCCTTTGCACACATTCAAATTCACAAAAAATAAATAAATAAATAAATAAATAAAATAAAGTGATGGAAACCGAGTCAGTACTGAGCTATTATGAAATGAAAGCATGTTATCTTTTCTTGCTGTAAATGAATCACGAACACTAAACTGACAGTAAGCCACTGGGAGACATGGCTCAATCACTGTGCTGCATTAATAGAAAGCCAGTTAATATAAAGTTTTTCCAAAATTAAGTTTTAACAGCATTTTCGTGCCGTGACGGTAATCTCTGGGAAGGACAGTAGCTTACAAGCCTCAGAAGGACTGGACAAACACTCCACCACTGGGAAACTCTGAGATCATTTTGAAACCCGAGTTTCCGAGTTGATCGGGTCCTAAACTGTAAACATGGCGGAGGAGAGAACGACTGATGTGACTGCTGTTCTTTATTAGGTTTTCCACAACAGCTGCATCACCTTGTCTTGATGTTGAAGTAGTGCACATTTACATTTATGAATAATAATTTGAAGATTATTGTATGTTTTACACACAGTGAAAATAGCCTGTATTTTACAGCAAGCGGACTATCTAGATAGTGTGGTCAATGTTATATGGTTGTAAGTGATTTCCTGGTGTCCTCCATGATTCCTGTTCTTCCTGAGAGCAACAGCTCGTAATCACGACTTCAGAAGTGGGAAGTAGGATATTTCTGATAGCGTAACTCATCGATCTTCTCCAACAGGGTTCAGCATTAGGAGTTCCTCCTCATTATTATTAGCTTTAAGTCATTATTTTTCATTCTCATAACATCTAGACATTTTCTCAATCCAGTGAAATCATTTAAAGCATTTTAATAAAATCTTCTCCAATGACAAACAGATCAAACAAGCATTACATTACAAAGCAGACACTCTGCACCTTGACGAACGTTACAGGATGAGACTCTACACGAGTCAGATGTGATCATGACGGAGGGGTGAACCAGTCTGTGTGTCTGGCGTTCACTCCCGCCACTGCGGAGACTGTGATGTTCCCGCTGGCGTCTCTGGGAGCTCCAGTTTCTCACACTCGGTGAGTTTCAGTGGTAAATGCTGTGCGATCTCGTTGGGGTCTGTGTAAAGCGCAGGAGGAACGTGCTGCGGAGTCAAGGGCAGAGACACACACATCAGTCAGATCCAGAATAATGCGGCACACACTGTCTGCCAGTTTAACCAGTGCTAATAAACTAGTTTTAAACCCAGTTAAAGCCCTGAACAGCTGATCGAGCTCTTACAGGAACTCCAGGCCGGAGCGTTGAGGCCACACTCTCTGGGGCGAACACCCCTTTTGGCTTTGATAATGTTTTTTATTTAATATTTCGGTTTTTTTAGGAGATTTTTTTATACCAAATTAGATTTAGGATGGACTTATAATCCATTTATTCACTTTTTGAGCATAGACCTGAAAATTAAATTTCCAACTTAAACTGTGGTAAATCTGAGCGACAGACTGAAGTTAGATCTCTCTTCATAGACGACACTTGGCAGATTATTGCAGAAGTGAAAACAGTTATAAAAAGTGAACTTAGAAAAAGTTACAGAAAAATTTGCAAAAATACTATTTTAAATTTTTATATGAAATACATATTTTCAAAAACATGTTTTACTCTAAAACTGTGAGAAAATTAGATAGATCTATATATAGAGAGATAGACAGACAGATCTATATATAGATAGAGATATAGACAGACAGACAGATAGATCGATCTATATATAGACAGACAGATCTATAGACAGACAGATAGATAGATAGATAGACAGACAGATCTATAGACAGACAGATAGATAGATAGATAGACAGACAGATCTATAGACAGACAGATAGATAGATAGATAGACAGACAGATCTATAGACAGACAGATAGATAGAGAGATAGACAGATAGATAGATAGATAGATAGACAGATCTATAGACAGACAGATAGATAGATAGATAGATATACAGACAGATCTATAGACAGACAGATAGATAGATAGACAGACAGATCTATAGACAGACAGATAGATAGAGAGATAGATAGATAGATAGATAGATAGATAGATAGATAGACAGACAGATCTATAGACAGACAGATCTATAGACAGAAAGATAGATAGATAGATAGACAGATCTATAGACAGACAGATAGATAGAGAGATAGATAGACAGATCTATAGACAGACAGATAGATAGATAGATAGATAGACAGACAGATCTATAGACAGACAGATAGATAGATAGACAGACAGATCTATAGACAGACAGATAGATAGAGAGATAGATAGATAGATAGATAGATAGATAGATAGATAGATAGATAGATAGACAGACAGATCTATAGACAGACAGATCTATAGACAGAAAGATAGATAGATAGATAGATAGATAGACAGATCTATAGACAGACAGATAGATAGATAGATAGATAGACAGACAGATCTATAGACAGACAGATAGATAGAGAGATAGACAGACAGATCTATAGACAGCCTGATAGATAGAGAGATAGATAGATAGACAGACAGATCTATAGACAGACAGATCTATAGACAGAAAGATAGATAGATAGATAGACAGACAGATCTATAGACAGACAGATAGATAGAGAGATAGATAGATAGATAGATAGACAGACAGATCTATAGACAGACAGATCTATAGACAGAAAGATAGATAGATAGATAGACAGACAGATCTATAGACAGACAGATAGATAGATAGACAGACAGATCTATAGACAGACAGATAGATAGAGAGATAGATAGACAGACAGATCTATAGACAGAGATCTATAGACAGAAAGATAGATAGATAGATAGACAGACAGATCTATAGACAGACAGATAGATAGATAGACAGACAGATCTATAGACAGACAGATAGATAGATAGATAGATAGACAGACAGATCTATAGACAGAGATCTATAGACAGAAAGATAGATAGATAGATAGACAGACAGACAGATCTATAGACAGACAGATAGATAGAGAGATAGACAGACAGACAGATCTATAGACAGACAGATAGATAGAGAGATAGATAGATAGACAGACAGATCTATAGACAGACAGATCTATAGACAGAAAGATAGATAGATAGATAGACAGACAGATAGATAGAGAGATAGACAGACAGATCTATAGACAGACAGATAGATAGAGAGATAGATAGATAGACAGACAGATCTATAGACAGAAAGATAGATAGATAGATAGACAGACAGATCTATAGACAGACAGATAGATAGAGAGATAGACAGACAGATCTATAGACAGACAGATAGATAGATAGATAGACAGACAGATCTATAGACAGACAGATAGATAGAGAGATAGACAGACAGATCTATAGACAGACAGATAGATAGAGAGATAGACAGACAGATCTATAGACAGACAGATAGATAGAGAGATAGATAGATAGACACTGTCAATCATAGCGGTTTACGATTCAATCTGAATACGGTTGTCAATCCACAACATTGATGATAAACTTCACTTGTGTTCAGATTGTGAATGTGTAATAAACGAAAAGCAAGAGAAGAGGCGCCCTTTATAAACCACTAAGACTAAAGCACTCTCGCCAAACTCCCATTATAATGACAAAAACAGTCTTGATTGTACAGTGGATCTCTAATTGCTGGTTATAATAAAGGCTTGTGTGGATTTCCAGCAATGTTAAGCAGATTCTCATGAGCACCTCTGATTGGCCACTGCGATCACATGCTCGTCAGATATGATTGTGATTGGCTACAGTGCTCAACACTTGTAAAACACGCTGTAAACAGAAACCTGTGATGCTGGGTGGGGATCGTTTGAATGTTATAGATTCCGATTATTAATTATGATTGTTATTGATTCCCAGTTTCAATTCCAATGTGGTAAAGAAAATGAAGTCAAATATTTAGATATCAAATATTTATTCTGTCTCTTTTTGTAAAGAATGTAGTTGCAGCTGATTACCAGCAGGCTATGAGCAAGACCACGCTTTCCCATGATTCTGAAGAGAAAACACATTAGACAACTAGAGGTTCTGGAAAAATGTTAATTGCTTCAGTCTATTTAGAAAATATTTAATAATTCAAACTAATTTAAAACAAATAATTGGCTGAATGAATGATTCAATGACTCACTCTAAGTCTGGATGAATCAGCGTTTTTGAACGAATCTCTTGAATAAATGATTCAATGACAAATAAGTTTTTTATAGGTTCTGATTCGCCTCAACACAGTCTGGAGGAATCTCTAACAGGGATAATGACTCTGGCCCTTCTCATGCGCTCTATCCAGAATCAGAACCACTGCCATCGGCTCCATGTCTTCGTGTCTTGAGGTCTAGCTAACTGAGAGGTGTAGAGGACTCGGCTGAATGAGTGTTAGTCATGTGGGTCTCGTGTTGTGCCATCACATACAGGTCTGGAACAACTTGAGGGCGAGTAAAAGACGACAGGACTTATGTTTGGCTCTATCTCTCTGTCTGAGGAGAGTCTAGGATGGCCTGAAGCGAGTAAGCGATCAGGAAACTGCATCATTTCTCAGGTGAGCAGTTAAAGCAGCACTCACCTGAAGATCTGATATTTTACTCTCACGTGTGCTGAACTCCCGAAGCATGTGGTTTCTTCCAGCCTGCAGAACAATGAAGTTTAACAACCGCTAAAATCATGTGTGACCATTAAAGCATCAACAGTTGGTGTTCTGCCGCCTTGCCTCGTGATAAAGACGCGTGTCGTTGATCCGGATCATCACTCCGTCCACTCGCAGGAAGAACCGCAGCAGGAGGAAGAAGCTGGTGGGCATCACTCTCTGAAACACACACACACATCACTCTCTGAAACACACACACATCACTCTCTGAAACACACACACATCACTCTCTGAAACACACACACATCACTCTCTGAAACACACACACATCACTCTCTGAAACACACACACATCACTCTCTGAAACACACATCAGCGTTCACACACACACATCACTCTCTGAAACACACATCAGCGTTCACACACACACACACACACATCACTCTCTGAAACACACACACATCACTCTCTGAAACACACATCAGCGTTCACACACACATCACTCTCTGAAACACACATCAGCGTTCACACACACATCACTCTCTGAAACACACACACATCACTCTCTGAAACACACATCAGCGTTCACACACACATCACTCTCTGATCCACACATCAGCGTTCACACACACATCACTCTCTGAAACACACACACATCACTCTCTGAAACACACACACATCACTCTCTGAAACACACATCAGCGTTCACACACACATCACTCTCTGAAACACACACACATCACTCTCTGAAACACACATCAGCGTTCACACACACATCACTCTCTGAAACACACACACACACATCACTCTCTGAAACACACATCAGCGTTCACACACACATCACTCTCTGAAACACACACACACATCACTCTCTGAAACACACATCAGCGTTCACACACACATCACTCTCTGATCCACACATCAGCGTTCACACACACATCACTCTCTGAAACACACACACATCACTCTCTGAAACACACACACATCACTCTCTGAAACACACATCAGCGTTCACACACACATCACTCTCTGAAACACACACACATCACTCTCTGAAACACACATCAGCGTTCACACACACATCACTCTCTGAAACACACACACACACATCACTCTCTGAAACACACATCAGCGTTCACACACACATCACTCTCTGAAACACACACACATCACTCTCTGAAACACACATCAGCGTTCACACACACACATCACTCTCTGAAACACACACACATCACTCTCTGAAACACACACACATCACTCTCTGAAACACACACACATCACTCTCTGAAACACACACACATCACTCTCTGAAACACACACACATCACTCTCTGAAACACACACACATCACTCTCTGAAACACACACACATCACTCTCTGAAACACACACACATCACTCTCTGAAACACACATCAGCGTTCACACACACACATCACTCTCTGAAACACACACACATCACTCTCTGAAACACACACACATCACTCTCTGAAACACACACACATCACTCTCTGAAACACACACACATCACTCTCTGAAACACACACACATCACTCTCTGAAACACACACACATCACTCTCTGAAACACACACACATCACTCTCTGAAACACACACACATCACTCTCTGAAACACACATCAGCGTTCACACACACACATCACTCTCTGAAACACACACACATCACTCTCTGAAACACACACACATCACTCTCTGAAACACACACACATCACTCTCTGAAACACACACACACATCACTCTCTGAAACACACACACACACATCACTCTCTGAAACACACATCAGCGTTCACACACACATCACTCTCTGAAACACACACACATCACTCTCTGAAACACACATCAGCGTTCACACACACACATCACTCTCTGAAACACACACACACATCACTCTCTGAAACACACATCAGCGTTCACACACACATCACTCTCTGAAACACACACACATCACTCTCTGAAACACACATCAGCGTTCACACACACATCACTCTCTGAAACACACACACACACACACATCACTCTCTGAAACACACATCAGCGTTCACACACACATCACTCTCTGAAACACACACACACATCACTCTCTGAAACACACATCAGCGTTCACACACACATCACTCTCTGAAACACACACACACATCACTCTCTGATCCACACATCAGCGTTCACACACACACATCACTCTCTGAAACACACATCAGCGTTCACACACACATCACTCTCTGAAACACACACACACATCACTCTCTGAAACACACACACACATCACTCTCTGAAACACACACACACATCACTCTCTGAAACACACACACATCACTCTCTGAAACACACACACATCACTCTCTGAAACACACACACACACACACATCAGTAGGCTTGGGTATCGAGTACCGATTGGACTAGCTTTGCGATTTTCCCGGAATCGTTCAAAAGTTTAAATTTCGATTCCTAGTTTCGATTCCCAGTCTGCCGGCCGGAAGAAGACACCGCTGTTAGGGGCTGTTTACACCTGGCCACTTCATGCGTTTCCTCAGATCGGAGAGCTATCTGATTTATCAAAACAATTCCATTTACACCTGGTCACATAAATGTGTTTTTGCGAAACGGATTTAAATCCGATCTTCAGTTCCCGCGCTATATGCAGATTTAACGGAGTGCACGTCACTGAAAGCAACAGATATGAGCTGCATTTTATTGATCATCAGCTAATTTCAAAATCAAAGACCGCAATAAGAGAGAGTGGCAACAGCCCTGGTAAGATCATTTCTTTCTTTACTTTTAATGATGATGATTGTGTGTTAAGCGTCTGCGACTTACTTTCACTTTACTTTGCGATAGTTTGCACGTTGGCTTAATGAACAGATGCTCAGCTTCTCATCTGTGGTGACCAGGGTTCGAAATGAGGGGGGTCTGGGGGGGGGTCCTGGACCCTCCATAAGTCATTAGGGACCCCCCATAAGAATTTATTTTTGGATTTTGGGGGGTCCCCGACAAATATATTTTAACATTAAAAATAATTGTGAAAATTATAGGACTTTAGTGACGTTTTATATTTATAACAATAAGTTAATTCATTTATTTCCTAGCGCGAGGCAGCAATCAGGGCAGCTATTAGCCGAGTGAGTTCCTGTACAGCGTCACAGTTATGGTGCTCCCGCAGACACGCACTCTAGCTGAACGCGGCAAAACCAAACCTCACAAAGAGTGAAATCCTGTAAGTGCTTCGATTATATTTATATCTCTATAATTGCTTATAGTAAAATATTAGGAGTTCGAGTTCCTATATCAAAAGTTGCATTAACTAGATACCCAGTGTAATGATTAGAAGAGTACGTTTGTCAACGTTTCTTGTGAGCTAAGTATGTGTATGAAGCCAAATGATCTGCCAGCTAACAGCAGACTATGGAAGCTTGTTTCCGCCACAGAGTGAAAAATAAAAAAGGTAATTCTGAATTCAGAATTACGTGATATAAAGTCGCAATTAAAGGTTATAAAGTCAGAATTGCGTGATATAAAGTCACAATTGTGTGTTATTAAGTCAAAATTGCGTGATATAAAGTCGCAATTGCGTGTTATAAAGTAAGAATTATGAGATATAAATTCGCAAATGCGAGAAATATACTTGAAATTCTGACTTTTTTTCTCAGAATTGCATGTGTATATCTCGCAATTCTGACTTTATAATAGGCAAGGCAAGGCAAGGCAAGTTTATTTATATAGCACATTTCATACACAATGGCAATTCAAAGTGCTTTACATAGAAGAAATTAAAATAATAAAAAGAAATAAGAATAGTTAAAACAGTTTAGAAGAATACAAAATAAAATACAGTACAAACAGTCGGACGAACATTGGCACAGTGCTCATTCAGTAAATGCATAGTTAAACAGATGTGTTTTGAGTCTGGATTTGAATGTGACTACTGTAGGAGCACGTCTGATCTCCTCTGGAAGCTGGTTCCAGCATAATAGCTAAAAGCAGACTCGCCATGCTTAGAGTGAACCCTTGGTATTTCTAGCTGATATGATCCTAATGATCTGAGTGATCTGTTGGGTTTATATTCAGTGAGCATATCTGCAATATATTGAGGTCCTAGGCCATTGAATGATTTATATACCAGTAATAATACTTTAAAATCAATCCTAAATCTAACTGGGAGCCAGTGTAAAGACCTGAGGACTGGTGTGATATGTTCATACTTTCTGGTTCTGCTCAGAATCCTGGCGGCAGCGTTCTGTATGAGCTGCAACTGTCTTATGGTCTTTTTGGGAAGGCAAGTGAGGAGTCCATTACAGTAATCCACCCTGCTGGTGATGAAAGCATGAACAAGTTTCTCTAAGTCTTGTCTGGAAACAAAGCATCTTATTCTTGCAATATTTTTCAGATGATAGTATGCTGATTTAGTTATTGCTTTGACATGACTACTGAAACTAAGGTCTGACTCTAGTGTCACACCAAGATTCCTGACTTGATGTTTAGTTGTTTGACCCCTAGAGTGAAGGTATGCGTTCACCTTGAGAACTTCATCTTTGTTTCCAAACGCAATGACTTCAGTTTTGTCTTTGTTTAACTGAAGAAAGTTTTGACACATCCAACTGTTGACTTCATCAATGCATTTGCACAGGGAGTCAATGGGGCTGTAGTCGTTGGGCGATAGGGCTAAGTAGATCTGTGTGTCGTCTGCATAGCTGTGGTAAGAGATCTGGTTCTTTCTCATTATTTGGCTCATTGGAAGCATGTACAGGTTGAACAGGAGTGGTGCAAGAATCGAGCCTTGAGGGACTCCGCATGTCATGGATGTCCACTCAGACTTATGGTCTCCTATACTCACATAATAACCTCTCCCATCTAAGTATGACCTGAACCATTTTAGGACTATCCCAGAAATCCCCACCCAGTTTTCCAGCCTGTCCAGAAGTATGTTATGATCGACAGTGTCAAATGCAGCACTGAGGTCGAGTAGCACCAGCACTGATAATTTGCCTGAGTCAGTATTTAAGCGAATATCGTTTATTATCTTTATGAGCGCTGTCTCTGTGCTGTGGTGCGGTCGGAAACCAGATTGAAAATTGTCAAAGGATCCATTCAAGCTCAAGAATTTGTTCAGCTGATTGAAGACAACTTTTTCAATGATCTTGCCTATGAAAGGAAGATTTGAGATCGGTCTATAGTTGCTTAATATGGTCTTATCCAGATTGCTCTTTTTCAGGAGGGGCTTGACAACTGCAGTTTTCAGGGAGTTTGGAAAACTCCCAGAGAGAAGTGAGGCATTTACCACTTCTAGAAGATCTGCTTCTAAACTGTTCAAAACACTTTTGAAGAATGATGTGGGAAGTGTGTCAAGAGCACAGGTTGATGTTTTAAGGTGCTGTACGGTTTCTTCCAAAATTTTGCCATCAATTTCTTTGAAATCAGACATAGTAACTACTTTCTCAGGTGGTCTGATCTGTCTGACCCCAGCGCAACTCAAGGATGTGCTGATCACCTTTCTGATATTATTGATTTTCTCAGAGAAGAAAGAAGCAAACTCACTGCACTTGCTGTCTGAGAGCATTTCACTGGGAATCTGGCTTGGGGGGTTTGTCAGTCTCTCTACAGTAGCAAAAAGAGTGCGTGTGTTGTTTAAATTGCTGTTTATAATATTTGAGAAGAAAGTCTGTCTAGCTTTGCCTAGTTCCATATTGAAGGCATGAAGGCTGTCTTTGTAGATGTTATAATGGACTACAAGTTTTGTCTTCCGCCACATGCGCTCTACTTTTCTGCATTGTCTTTTCATATACGCAATTGGGAGATATAAAGTCAGAATTGCATGATATAAAGTCGAAATTGCGTGTTATAAAATCAGAATTGTGAGATAGGCCTATAATTCTGAGGTAAAAAAAAAAAGTCTGTCTTTTTTTTCCTTAGAATTGGACTTAAATATCTCACAATTGTTAGTCTATATCTCACAATTCTGAGAGAAGATGTCAGAATTGCGAGCTATAAACTCGCAATTATGTGTTATAAAGTCAGAATTGCGTGATATAAAGTCGCAATTGCGATTAAAAAAAGTCAGAATTCTGAAGGAGACTTTATATCTCTCAATTCTGACTTTATTTCTCAGTAAGAAATAAAGTCGCAATTGCATGTTATAAAGTCAGAATTGCGTGAAATAAAGTCGCAATGGCGTCATATAAAGTCAGAATTCTGCAATTGTGAGATAAAAAGTCGCAATTATCTTTTTAAATGTTTTATTCAGAGTTAGAGGGTTACCTGTTAGATTATATCCACTTTTCCAGACACCACTACAATACTGGGCCTAGCCCAAACCATGAAAAACATCCCAAGACCATTATCCCACCTTCAATACTTTAACATTGCTCCATATAATTTTATTTAGTCTTCCTAGCAAGGTAGTCTTCAGAATTTTTTATAATTTAATAATTCAATTTTAGGGGACCCCCCAAGAGTCCTAAGTCATTTCGAACCCTGGTGGTGACGCGCGTGTTCCAGTATCGCCGTATCTGGCTATTATAGCCTATAACACGCTCTTTTTTTGCATTTTTGGGAGGAGGACAATTTACATATGTGGTTTCAACAACCAGATGCATTTACACTTGTCCAGTTTCGTCTGGAATGCGGCCCAGGCCACCTCCTGAAGTGGTTTGAGCGATCGGATTCATTTTACTCACGTTCCCCTATTAACTCACAGCGCCTCATAAAATGTATTCAGAGCAAACAACCCTGACGTTAAACCTTAAAAACGTATTTATATGATGTTTTCTTATTCTTCGGTATCTTGTAAGTTACAACCACATTCTCTCGTCCTCTGCTCGTTCGTTTGAAAACTGCGCGCGATGCCGGCGAACGTAAAATAAATAAATAAATAAATGATGAAAACACATTTACACATGAGTGTAAACAACCTTATTTAGCCTATTTTACCTGATAGCCCATTTAGGTCAGACTATTTCCTTCAGAAAGACCGTTGGTTAGCTAGCTCATTTAAAATATCCTAAAAAAAAATTTACAAATAGATTTGATATTTATATTGTACTGTAGTTGAAAACAGCCCTGTGAGAAATTCATAGTAAAGTTCATAAAAAGTAAAAAATTCATAGAATTAAAATTGATCCAAACTTTTTTGACCCTACCTCTTAAAAGAATCGGAATCGAGAATCGTTCAAATTCAAACGATACCCAACCCTACACATCAGCGTTCACACACACATCACTCTCTGTTCACACACACATCACTCTCTGTTCACACACACCAGCGCGTTCACACACACCAGCGCGTTCACACACACCAGCGCGTTCACACACACCAGCGCGTTCACACACACCAGCGCGTTCACACACACCAGCGCGTTCACACACACCAGCGCGTTCACACACACCAGCGCGTTCACACACACCAGCGTTCACACACACCAGCGTTCACACACACCAGCGCGTTCACACACACCAGCGCGTTCACACACACCAGCGCGTTCACACACACCAGCGTTCACACACACCAGCGTTCACACACACATCAGACACACACCAGCGTTCACACACACCAGCGTTCACACACACCAGCGCGTTCACACACACCAGCGCGTTCACACACACCAGCGTTCACACACACACATCAGACACACACCAGCGTTCACACACACCAGCGTTCACACACACATCAGACACACACCAGCGTTCACACACACATCAGACACACACCAGCGTTCACACACACCAGCGTTCACACACACCAGCGTTCACACACACCAGCGTTCACACACACCAGCGTTCACACACACCAGCGCGTTCACACACACCAGCGCGTTCACACACACCAGCGCGTTCACACACACCAGCGCGTTCACACACACCAGCGCGTTCACACACACCAGCGTTCACACACACACATCAGACACACACCAGCGTTCACACACACCAGCGTTCACACACACATCAGACACACACCAGCGTTCACACACACCAGCGTTCACACACACCAGCGTTCACACACACCAGCGTTCACACACACCAGCGTTCACACACACCAGCGTTCACACACACCAGCGTTCACACACACCAGCGTTCACACACACCAGCGTTCACACACACCAGCGTTCACACACACCAGCGTTCACACACACCAGCGTTCACACACACCAGCGTTCACACACACCAGCGTTCACACACACCAGCGTTCACACACACCAGCGTTCACACACACCAGCGTTCACACACACCAGCGTTCACACACACCAGCGTTCACACACACCAGCGTTCACACACACCAGCGTTCACACACACCAGCGTTCACACACACCAGAACACTCACGATCTTGACACTGATCATAGAGACGCCGTGATCGTGAAGCTCGTCCTCGAACAGCAGCACGTCCTCGAAGAACTGGATCTGTTCTCGCGCCTTCAGCTTCTCCATGTCTATGCGGTCGGCGGTCGGCGTCACCTGTTCAAGTCGAGTCTCGGTTACTCACACAGCGCTTCTTACAACACAGAGTTTCAGCTTTACAGAGATAACAGGAACATAATGTTTCCAGAAGAGAATAGCGTCACAGTCCATCTTGAGTCAGTTCAGTGATGGTTCATTTTTGTTGTAAAAAAGTTATTAATTTAGTTCATCTATCTATCTATATATATATATATATACACACACACACAGAGCCGGAAGCGCTGGGCAAACTGAGCCGCCGCACCACGAAGAGCACGAGCGTCTCTAACTTGTGAAGAACTGTCACAAAGGTTCATATGACCAGAGACGGATATCAAGTCTGCTGTTTAAATACAGAACCAATGCGGGAGAATAGTTATGTGCAAAAAGCGGGAAACTCTCTATATTCGTGCAGTGAGCGCATGTCAAACAAACCTATTCCGATCCGAAGCTTGTGACATATAGACGCGCACACCAACCCGATCACTTTACTAACTTCAGATTCATCAATCGGGATGAAATCAGTCCGGCTGAAAGGTGTGCCTGTAACCCATCGTTTCAATGGACTGGCCGAAATTTCAGACCAAATCTGTCGCAAATTGTATTTCTCCAGTAAGAAGAGTTAGCCTCGCGGCAGCCGAAGCAAGAGACGTCCTGTTTTAAACAGAGTCAACTAATTCATTACACCCGTCTAAAGGCTATGTGAACACCGTGATGTCATCGTCCAGCTCAGCTCAGTTCTCATGTAATGGTGTCAGTGCAGGAGAGCAATAATACAGCTGAATATGAAATGTTCTCAAGCTCTTCTGAGTAAGAGACGCTCCACATGCACTGGTTAGAGTGTTAAAGCACAGATACCTTGATCTGCATGTGCTCTCCCAGTAAAGTCCCTCTGTAATCGGTTGTGTAAGTCCAATCGTAGCGCTTCACCACGTCCTTGGAATGCTCCGAGTCGGCCCTGAACACACACAGAGTCTCCTGAGTCAAAGCCTCTCTCCAGACCCTCATGAGAAGCACGAACTGTACCTGCTGTCCTGCCACTCCTGCGCACAGGCCACCTTCACCGAGTCCTGCATGTTGTTGACACGTTTGAGAGCGTCGATCGCGTTGAACTCGACCCCAAACCCGTCGGTGTGCTGAATGCGCAACACATTATCGCCGAACAGCATCTCTGGCAGAGCCGGCATGTGCATCGCCTCCGCCAGCCTGCGACACATCATCATCATCATCATCATCATCATCATCATCATCCTCCTCATCATCATCATCATCCAACATCTACATCCCAAAGAGATCCTGGGGCCTCATTTATAACCGTTGCGTACGCACAAATCAGGCCCTGAGAGAGGCGTACGACACTTCCGACGCATAAGTTGTGATTTATAAAAACAAACTTGACGGGAAAATTTGCGCAACTGCACGCAAACTCTGACCCATGCGTACGAACGTTTTGGCCGACACCGATGGTGAGCTAGAGATTAGTGTCTTTTTGGTCACTTTTACACAGAAAATCTAAAGAAAATTAAACATCTACAGAAAGATAATACAAATATAATTTCCCTCACCGAGCCTGCCACTTGAAGCAAATATCCATGCCTTCTTAAATGTCCGCGCCAGCGAGCGCACTGGGCCGTTTAGTGAAACTGACGCAGTTTAAATAATTAAAATAATGATTTAAACTATGTTTTACTTCTGATATAAACATTTAGATTAAATATGCCATTCAAATTAATGGAGGTAAACACTTAAACGTGAAATCATTACTTAAAAGTTACAACATTTTTTATATCCAATCAATAGAAATATTTGTTGTGGATGCGATGCTTTTGAACACTTTTCCTGTGGCGTGCTTTAATGTTTTATCATTAAAGTGCTTATCATGATAATATCAGATTTTCTGAGAAAATAGTTTTGTGCAAATAATGCCCAAGGCCGATCTGTTTCCATTAAAAATATAAATCAATTAAAAATACAATTCGGCCAGTGGAAAAGATTGAGAAAAAACTTTGATTTATGTATTAAAAAACAAGGCAAGGATAGGCAACTATAATAATAATTATTTTATTAATAATTTTTATTAATGTAATGTGTCTTGTACCGTTAAACGTTATCACGTGGATGAATAATTATATGCAAATGATATGCAGATGAGGATCTGCATAGTAAAACTAGGCGTTGTAAACTCCATATATGGTTATTTCGTGGAGGAGACGCATGTGCGCACAATCTTCCCCTGACTGGGATTTATAAAGTGAATTCTGCGCAGGTTCTGGCGTACGAACGCTTTTATAAGTCTGAATATTTTTGGCTTTCGAGGCGCACGCACATTTTTAGTAAGGTTCCTACGCACAGTTTTATAAATGAGGCCCCTGGTCTTTTATGTGCTCGTAATAATGTTGGAATACAGCAACGACTGACTGGCCAGATTATATCACAGATTACATCATGTGACTCGCAGCACTACTCTGCCATGAATCAAAGTTTAGTTTCGGTTTAGATTTTGGCTTTTAACGAGAACGAAAACGTGATAATCAAGATAAAATGATCATTGTGCCGCATGTTCCTTTCCTTTAAAGCGGTGTCTTTCACCCCTCCTTAAAGCCTAAACTCCACGTCCAAATCAGGCAAATCATGTGACGTGACCGAGGTAAATGCAGTCGACTGCGGGACAAGCTTTATTCTAACAGGAGTTATTAAAAGTGCATTAAACTGCGAAAGATCTGCTTTCTGTGAGACGGAGCGGAACATGGACGAGCAAAGAATACACCCGAACCTCAAGTACATCATACAGGTCAGGTCAGGTTAGGGTTAGGTTAGGTTACAGGTCAGGTTAGGGTTAGGTCAGGTTAGGTCAGGGTTAGGTTAGGTTACAGGTAGGGCTGGGCGATATGACGAAATATATCGTCTGGACGATAGAAAATGTCTATCGTTTTATATAAGGCTCTATCGTTTACGCCACGATAAGGCGTTTTACGGCAGAATTAACCTCACGGCATGCCCATGCACGCTGCAAATACATAAACAAACATGGAGGAAGACGGTAGTAGACGCGGTTCAGACCAGGGTAAGTTAATTCTCAACTAGATGACCAGCCAACCCAACCCGTTAGTAGCTCCACAACAGCGCGCATCTGTGCATTCATTCATTCATTCACACACACACACACACACACACACACACACACACACAGAGAGAGAGAGAGAGAGCAACGCGATTCATATTTAAACAGTCTTTTTGCGTGTACAGACACTATTGCGATTAGAACAAAGCAAATATAGAACTGACCTATTCCTCAACCGGATCCGTTGCTCCTCGAAATGAAAACGAGGTGAACCTGAAAGTGAACATATCCAACTGATTGTGGGTGTTCACAGGTTTGCGTGGATCGCCTCAGATTATTTGCGTTTGAATAGCGCGCGCTCTCCGTAATTAAGATCAAAGTCAACAGAATATTTTGAATCTCTTTTGCACTTATAAGAAAAAAAACCAATCGCGCCGGCGCGATTGTCGAACCCAGGGGGTTAAAAAATAGATTTTCGCCCAAAAATAAAATCCTCTTTGGCTCCGCGGCTGCCATGGTAAACAACGTTAACCTACCGGTGACTGAAGTCTCACGTCACGTGCGAGTCAAGAGCGAAGTGATTGACATGACCAGGCTACCGTAGCTATGGCTTGGATTCGTTAGCAAACATTGCCCCCTGTGGTATTTGCATGTTACTATCACAAGCATAATGTTGTGGCCTGCCCAGAAAAACGTTGGTTCTAATAATTATTTACCTCCGCCAACAGCGAGACCGGCCAATGTTAGAGACCCGGCCGGTAATGGAATACAGGCCAATATTAGAGGATTTACGGTAGACTATTCATGAAATGAATTAACAGAAAAATTGCTATATCGTTATCGGGATATCAAATGAGCTATATCGGGATATGAAATTTTGGCCATATCGCCCAGCCCTAGTTACAGGTCAGGTTAGGGTTAGGTCAGGTTAGGATACAGGTCAGGTTAGGTCAGGTCAGGGTTAAGGTTACAGGTCAGATCAGGTTATGGTTAGGTTACAGGTCAGGTCAGGGTTAGGTTACAGGTCAGGAAAGGTCAGGTTAGGTTACAGGTCAGGTTAGGGTTAGGTCAGGTTAGGATACAGGTCAGGTTAGGTCAGGTCAGGGTTAGGTTACAGGTCAGGTTAGGGTTAGGTCAGGGTTAGGTTACAGGTCAGGTTAGGGTTAGGTCAGGTTAGGTCAGGGTTAGGTTACAGGTCAGGTTAGGGTTAGGTCAGGTTAGGATACAGGTCAGGTTAGGTCAGGTCAGGGTTAAGGTTACAGGTCAGATCAGGTTATGGTTAGGTTACAGTTCAGGGTTAGGTTACAGGTCAGGGTTAGGTTACAGGTCAGGAAAGGTCAGGTTAGGTTACAGGTCAGATCAGGTTATGGTTAGGTTACAGGTCAGGGTTAGGTTACAGGTCAGGGTTAGGTTACAGGTCAGGAAAGGTCAGGTTAGGTTACAGGTCAGGTTAGGGTTAGGTCAGGTTAGGGTTAGGTCAGGTCAGTTTAGGATACAGGTCAGGGTTAGGTTAGGTCAGGTTAGGATACAGGTCAGGTTAGAGGTCAGGTACATTTCTCAGATCAGAATTGAAATTCTCTAAACCACCTGTTCAATCTTCACATCATCGTGTCACTTGTGCACATCAAAAAGTAGTTTCTCATTTCTTTGAACAAGTTGCAAATGCTTTGGTACATCCATGCAAATGATTATGTACAATTCTCTGCTGTTTCCTACATGATCAGTTCCTTATGTCATGTTGCTCAAAATGTATTAAATAGTTCTCTGTGCGATAGTCTTACCCCTCAAAACATCTAGTCATTAGTTCATCGTAGGAGTCATTAAATGCAAAACGGTTGGTCTAGTTGTCATAAACTGTCAAGCTTATTTTCTACACATTTCTATTAGACTTTTTGTAAATGTGAGGAATTGAAAATTGAAGAATTGTGCAGGTGAATCTTGACTGTCACTAATGAAGAGAATGCAGATCACCCGATGAGAACCCAGTTCTCTGAAAGCTTCTCATGACCCTTCGACTGGCCAGCGTATATACAGCAGGGCTCTCCTGAGGGGTCTTACCGTGCCCTTATTTCTTTTCTATATCACAATAATATGTAATGGGGTTTTTTTTGTCAGACCACTAGTAAAAGTGTAACTGTGAATCCTATCCAGTCTCTTTCAATCAATCAATAACTCATGTAAATTTGTACTTTTGAAATGGATATATGGCATACAGAAGCGCATGTACACTTCAGTACAGTGACTGTCCTCCAACTGTTGCCATAGTTTACATCAGGAAAGACTAACAGAGCCCAGTGTTTTATCGACAACACAATGACACAAGGACTTGTCATTCTGATGGCACTGACATGTTCTTTGACACAGATATTTACTTTAGAGAGATGAACTGAGGATTTTGAGCAACAGACTGGCTTTTGCAGGTAATCCGTGGTGTTTTGCTATTTGCACGAATTGTTCTGAGAAATGCACTTACTGTTTTGCAAATGTCGAGGATGATTCGAGAAATGTACCAAAGCGACGGAGAAAACCTGTAAAGGGCCAGTTCACCCAAACATTTTAATTCTGTCACCATTTACTCACCCTGAAGTTGTTCTAAACCTGTATGAGTTTCTGTCTTCTGCTGAGCACGCTAATTCACACTTTTGAAGAATTTTCATAGTATTTTTTCTGCATACTAAAGAAGTCAATGGTGCCCCTTTTCCTACTAACATTCTTCAAAATATCTTCCAGAACAGTTAGGGTCAGCAGGGTGAGTCATGGCCGCGGGGACTAGCGGTGCTGAGGTGCTGCAGCGACCCCTGACCCCGACCACAGCTGTTTCACTACACTGGCATTTAAGATGACATGACTTTTAAATAATTTTTTGTTTTTCAACCTGTTTTTTTAAGTACACCTTCAACCTTTATAAAATTACTCTAAAGATTATTTTGTTTTTTTATGTTGTCGAATAGGGTTTTATGACTAAAAGAAATGAATATATCATAAGCCAATAAGCGATCTCGCATGGAGTGAGTGACGTGACACTCATTTAATGCATGTGAAAAAACTAAATATAGATGTATGGATTAAAGCATTCATCAGCATTAGAGGCTGTTCACACAGAACGTCAACCCTTCCACTGCTACTTTTCCATTGTTTTTCAGTGTGAACGCACTACTCGTGTTTAACTGTTGCGTTCGCGTCTCGCGCATGACACCGCATTCTCAAAACGCAGCACTCAAGTTAAAATAAGTTCAACTAAAACGCGCCTCGAGACCTTGCGTTTCCCCCCCGTTACACTGCCCGCGTCTGGCGTCTTCGCTTTGAAAGATTATGCTTTCTGTGTGAACCGGCACTCCTGAGTGAGTATCATAAGGTATAGGCTAATATGCAGATTTGTGTGCTGTGCTTTTTAAAATGTGTCACGAGTTAGTTCTAACCCTAACCCTAACCTTTTTGTTTGGGCTGTTTAATATTAGGATTTTGTTTAAAAAAAACTCTACCATAGCACCGCCCCGCAATATCAAGCCCCGCCCCCAGCAGCACCCCCCAGATAAAATATGTTCCCGCGGCTATGGGGTGAGTACATGTTAGATGTGATTTCTCCAGCATCCCTCACCTCTCGATATCTTTGGACTTCATGATGTGAGTCTTGACCGCGGTGACGTTCCACGGGCCGAACCGGAAGTCCTGTTTACTGCTCTGAAATCCAGTAGGAATCCCTGAAGACATCCTGAAGATCAGCTAATGTCTGGGAAAGATCAGAGTGACTGAAACACACACACGTCTCTTTACTTCGTTAGCAGAATCACGACCATAGACTGTAGTAACGGGATGCTCTAAAATGTTTATGAATGTTTTCATCTGGACGCGATATCAAACTTAAGACTCGCGGTTGTTTAAACGCTCTTTTATAGTTCAGTTGATTAAAACAGAACAAAACTGGCACACATATATCAATTACGTTAAGACTGTTCACAACCCAGAAATAAAACCATTAATGAAAGCGAATACGAGCATAATTCACTCTCACCTCGCATCCGTTTCCATGTATGTATGTATGTGTGTGTGTGTGTGTGTGTAGAGCGCAACCTCCAATTCCCCCCGGTGTGGCGCGAACAGCAGTCGATGGTTCCGCTTCCGGCAGTGGACAACAAGTCCTATCTATTTAAATGGGGGAATCCTGACATCTCAAAAACTGCTTGCTGAACTCCCAACTAAATTACATATTTCAAATCAGCAACAAAATCTGACACAAACTGTATCATAACTTTTATTTTTAAGCTCTAATTACGCAAACTAAAAAATAAAAACATTTTTTGCAAGTAACAACAAATATCATTCCATTAACGAAAATCCTACTGACATTTGAAATTAACAATATGTAAACCAATTGACTTTGTACGAGGGACACAGAGTATTGACATTTAAACAGACAATACATACAATTATTAAATAAATAAAAAAGGAAAGAAAGGCAAAGAAATACATTTGCATTACTTTGGTTTGGACTCGAGTAGCGGGATAGAAAGATCTAATTTAAACATGGTATCTCTGATCACAGGTGACTTTATAATCTTATTTAATATCTCGAATGTTTTAATTGCTTTTGAGTTTCTTTTAAATTTACATGAATCAGCAAGACTTTTTAATTCAGAGAAAAAGACAAAATAAAATTTGGTTTCAAAGTTGTACATTTAGATTTGTGGATATGAGCAAGCACAGGATTTAGACTGTTATCTAAAAGAACAGAACCAGTGTTAGAAAGCAAAAATAAGACCATTTCTTCTGTAATATCAAAAAGGATATTAAAGGATGTAAAAATCAAAACTGAAATCTCTGTCCAAAATGATACGCTGATACACCTGAAAACAAATGAAGCACAGATTCATTTTCAGATCCACAAAAATAACATTCTGGTTGAATTTCCATAAACTTAGATAAAAATAACTTACAGGGGTAAAAATTGTAAAGGATTTTAATATTAATTTCTTTAACCTTATTTGCTATCACAAAGTTATTATGAGCAGACCATATGTTACACAAATATAAGGAAGGATCAGTTTGTTTCCATAAAGCCATTGTTTTAGGAGCAATACTGCTCCTAACCCATAATGATTATTACTGCATTTTTTATTTAACAAATCAATTCCATCTATCATTAAACAGGGAGTTTCATCCTTTAATGTAGAGTACGGATGATTTAATTATAAAATGTAGAAGCTTAGGTAATATACCTTTAATTATCCTCAAAAACTCTGTGCACGTAATATTCTTCAGGTCTCTATGAATTTTGAAATAAAGATTATGTTTTTTTTCAACAGATTCTTTGTTAAATATGATCCTATTTTTATACAAAACATATTGATTATTAAATACAATATGTTTATGCAGTGAAATGCTTAAAAGCCAATTTCCATGAATCCAAACTTTATTGGCAATTTACTACAGATAAAGTCACAACTCAGCAAACATCTACCCCACCACAACAGTGGAATAATACGTTTGGAATGATAAACCAGGGAGCATTTCCTCCAAGTATAGTTAGAGCCAGATGATCTTAAACACAAAGAGCCAGTTGATCTTAAAGGGGTCATATAATGGTACATGCACTTTTACAAGTTGGTTGTACTGAAATGTGTGTTGGCAGTGCCTGTACACAACCATCATATAATGATAAAAATCCATCCAGTGTTTTTTTAAAATCTTCTTATATGTTTCCCCCGTCTCAAATCAAGCCGTTCGATTTTGTGACGTCACACGGTCAGATGCCCCTCCCACGATTGTTGATTGACAGCAGCGTTTCAACACAGACCCGCCCTCGCTCGTGATCATAGTCATAGTCCGCCATTGTTGATGCGCTGGAGCACTGTCTATGAGCAGAATGGCGTCTCAGCGAGTGTGGTGTTCTCGGGTGTAATAAGGCACACAGCATCATGTTGATGTTCCTAAATCTGAACCGCTGAAGACGCAGTGGCTGAGTGTGTTTTCGAAGGGAATATTCCCCACGATCAACGTCAATGCTTTCATGTTTGCCCGAATCATTTCACCAGACTGCTTTATAAACGAGGGTCAGTAAAGCTGGTTTTGCTAAGAAGCTGCTCCTGAAAAAAGGATCGGTACCAACTATTGGTGTTCCTGCTGCACCTCCAGAAGAAGTGTGTAACGCTTTATTAACCTTTATATGAATCTTTGCAAATCGCTTCACGATGAATGCGGCTGTTTACACTCAGGGTACATTAGGGCATGTTTTCTATGTACGACATTCTCAATATAATTCATAATCCCACGTTTATAATGAACAACGCGTTATGGTTATTGTGTTATTAAAACGGTGTCCGCACAGAACAGAGGGGCGGGGTGAGCACAGCTCATTAGCATTTAAAGACACATGCACTGAAACGGCGTGCTGAAAACAGAGCTGTTCTTGACCAGGTAAAATGAGTGTTTTCTTACAATACTAATGAGAATTTTTTATTAAAGTATATTACAAACTTTTAATTTAGACCCTAAAGAATCATATAAGCTTGTACAAAAATGGCATTATATGACCCCTTTAAACACATAGTTAGAGCCAGTTGATCTTAAACTCATAGTTAGAGCCAGTTGATCTTAAACTCATAGTTAGAGCCAGTTGATCTTAAACTCATAGTTAGAGCCAGTTGATCTTAAACACATAGTTAGAGCCAGTTGATCTTAAACTCATAGTTAGAGCCAGTTGATCTTAAACTCATAGTTAGAGCCAGTTGATCTTAAACTCATAGTTAGAGCCAGTTGATCTTAAACTCATAGTTAGAGCCAGTTGATCTTAAACTCATAGTTAGAGCCAGTTGATCTTAAACTCATAGTTAGAGCCAGTTGATCTTAAACACTGGCTGAGAGTTGTAGAATCAGTAGCATTGAAGCCTCCGGCCGCAAGTCCCTAATCCATGTTTTCCTTTTAATGCATTCAGTTTTGTTTTTCCAAATAAATTTGAACCAAAGAGAGTCAATTGCAGTTGCTGTTGTTTTGTCCACATATAATGATAAGGCAGGGAAAACCACTCTTAAAATCCATTCCGCCTTAGAAAGCTTGTATGGTTCAGTCTCTTTGAAGCCATCCATTGAAAATAGTGTTTGTTTTTTGTAGTTTAGGGGTAAAATAGTCATTCAGTCTCTCTCTTGCCGATTTGTTAGCTGTTATTCCGAGATATGTCACTGACTTTTTGACCTTAACTCCACTGATAACGGTTTGTTAGAATCATGAACAGTGTTTCACTCTCGTCTTTGTTCATTAGGAGGCCTGAAGCATTTGAACAAATTCCAGTCCTTCCAGAACTGGGTTTTCATCTTTAAGAAAAATACCTGTGTCATGTAATAGCTGAAAAACTAAAATAACATCATCACCAGTTCTTATACCCTCAGCATTGATGCAATTTACAGTGTAAAGATTCAATAATTCTGCTGCAATCAAAAATAAAACAGGGGAAACTGGGCAAACAAAACGCTTGGATGTTTCTTCAGCCAGAGAAACACTTGCTGTCTATACCTTTGTGTATCGTTCTGTTTAAAAATAATTTTCTCTCTCTCTCTCTCACACACACACACACACACACACACACACACACACACACACACACACGCTCTCTCTCTCTCTCTCTCTCTCTCTCTCTCACACGCACACACACACACACACACACACGCACACTTACTCACTCACTCACTCATTTTTTTTTTTAAGTTCCCATTTTACTATTACTACATTTTAACATTTACCAGGTTACCCATCTGATCTGGATACGGCCTGGATTCGGCTGACTTCAGTAAACCTCGGAATAAACGGAAAGACTAACATTAGTGTAGATGCCATTCTTCTCATGATGTAACGAGTACATCAGGTGTTATAGGAAGTGTCCCTGGTTCCGGCTGACCTGATCTATGCAGCCTAATAACCATTTAACTGATTTGAAGAATAGAAATGTATAATGTTCTATATGAATGCCAGGTCAAAGAGATGTGTTTTTAGTCTAGATTTGAACTGACAGAGTGTGTCTGCTTCCCAGACAATGTTAGGAAGATTGTTCCAAAGTTTTGGTGCTAAATAGGAAATGGATCTACCGCCAGCAGTCGATTTAGATATCCTCTAGGGCCAGTTGTTCAAAGGTAAACTGATCGGATTTTGGTTATCGGATTGGATGAAATCTTGAAAATGGGTTGTTCAAAAGGGAAAGAAGGAATCTGAAATCAGATTAGATCACGGAATCCAATCCTAGTTTTAATCTGGATCAAACCTTCAGTTTGTGTTGTTCTAAACTTGTCAGTAGGATTTGGATAACTTTGGATCAAAAACAGGATCATCCTGATCCCAACTGGATGGCTTTCAATGTGGATTCCAGGAAGAAAATGTAGTACAACTTTAAAATTGGTCAAATAATACATTTGTATCATTTAGTGTATATACTGTTATTTATATTTTGCACTTGACTTGTGTAACCGTTTTAACAGTGATAAAGTAGATAAAGTAAGCTATTCAGTATTAGTATAGTAAAGTAAAAATAAAATAAAAATGATCTTGTCCTCATGAAATAATCCCCCAATCAGATTTCAATAACAAACAAAAATAATATATTCCATTTTTCTGTCATTCATCACTGTATATTAATTTCAAAGAAACAATCATCAGAGATGAAGAAGAACCCTGAACATTCTTTATTTTGTTAACCATTTAGTCCTTTTTTTTTTTTTTTTTTTACGTTTTCAAAATATCCACAATGTATTTGTTAATGTATATATGTGTTTTATTTGTTGTGGCTCAGATGAGGGGTCATAAAAGAAATGATGAATGGAAGTGGATGTTTATGTTATTTTTGTGTTTTGTCTCAAAATAAGAAACACTTACAGTGACCCCATGTTTGCTCTTCTACCTGTTCTTTACATCGCTGGTAGCCCACATTGTGATAAGTTGTCCCATTTAGAGCACTGGTAATCCGGATTTGGTAATCTTGAAAACTGTGTATCTGGATCAGGGTGATCCAGTCCAATGTTGCTTTGAAAAACCGGCATAAAAGTAAAATGGACTACCTGATCCTGAATAGGAAAAAATGGGATTTCCAAATCCGGATCATTTTGATCCAGATTAAATGTTTTGAACAACTGGCCCCTAGGTATTATCAACTGGCCAGGGGTCTCATTTATAAAACTGTGTGTAGGAACCTTACTAAAAGTGTACGTGCGCCCGAAAGCCAAAAATGGCGTACGCAAAAAAATATTCGGATTTATAAAGCCGGTCGTACGCCAGAACCTGCGCAGAATTCACTTTATAAATCCCAGTCAGGGGAAGATTGTGCGTACATGCGTCTCCACCCCGAAATAACCATATATGGAGCTTACAACGCCTAGTTTTACTATGCAGATCCTCATCTGCATATCATTTGCATATGATTATTCATCCACGTGATAACGTTTAACGGTACAAGACACATTACATTAATAAAAATCAAGTAGTTGTCTATCCTTGCCTTGTTTTTGAATACATAAATCAAATAGTGTAAAATACATTTCAGAGAAAGTTTTTCTCAATCTTTCCCACTGGCCGAAATGTATTTTTAATTTATATTTTTAATGGAAACAGATAGGCCTTGGGCATTATTTGCACGAAACTATTTTCTCAGACAGTCTGGTATTATCATGATAAGCAGTTATCTCTGTGGTTAAACATTTAAACAAAGCATGCCAGAGGAAAAGTGTTCAAAAACCATCGCATCCACAACAAATATTTCTATTGACTGAATTTGAATATAAAAATGTTGTAACTTCTCAGTAATGATTTCATGTTTAAGTGGTTAACTCCATTAATTTGAATGGCATATTTAATCTAAATGTTTATACCAGAAGTAAAACATAGTTTAAATCAATATTTTATTTATTTAAACTGTTATTTGCGTCAGTTTCACTAAACGGCCCAGTGCGCTCGCTGGCGCGGACATTTAAGAAGGCATGGATATTTGCTTCAAGTGGCAGGCTCGGTGAGGGAAATTATATTTGTATTATCTTTCTGTATATGTTTAATTTTCTTTAGATTTTCTGTCTAAAAGTGACCAAAAAGACACTAATCTCTAGCTCACCATCGGTGTCACCAATTCCCTTTGTCTCCAGAATGTGCGTACGCACGGCTCAAAGTTTGCTTAAAGGTGCGCACATTCTCCCGTCAAGTTTGTTTTTTATAGATCACAACCTTTGCGTGGGAACTGGCGTACGTACGTTTCCAGCCCCGTTTTGTGCGTACGCACGCTTTATAAATGAGACCCCTGAGCTTTGAGATCGCAATAGACATGAAGGACTATAATGCGTTAAGAGCTCGCTCAAGCACTGCCAAGCTGAACCTGTCTAAACCCACCTAAAGTGCTTTGTAAGTAATCAGGAATATTTAAAAATGTATACGGTGTTTAATAGGGAGCCAGTGCAGTGTTGACAGAACTGGGCTAATATGGTCATACTTCCTGGTTCTGGTAAGAACTCGAGCTGCTGCGTTTTGGACCAGCTGTAGTTTGTTTATTACAGTTTTTCTCAGTCGCTTTGGTACATTTCTCAGATCAGAATTGAAATTCTCAAAACTATCTGTTCAATCTTCACATCATTGTTGAACTTGTTGTTACAGGAGAGGCTTCCTCTCCGCTTCTTCCAGATCACCAGAGGGAGCCCTCACCAGAATATTGACGGTTGCTATTTGGACTTCTTCTTCTTCTTGTAGAATTCCGGCAGTGTAGACGCTGCTGAGCGTGTTACTGCCCTCCACAGGTCAAAGTTTGAACTAAATTCTTACACACAGTCCTGTATTATGCCAGAACTGAAGAACTACCTTGGAGATCAGTTTATGCTCGTCACTGTGACCAAACAAAGAGAAAAGAGAAAAAGCCTTAACTCCAAATCCTGCCAGTTTAATAAATAATATATTTCTTTCTGCCCTATACTTTCTGCATTCTAGGAAAACATGCCCTACCGTCTCAAGACTCCCACATTCACACAATCCAGAAACATGCTTTCCTACAATGCACAAAGAATAATTTAACCCACAGTGCCCCAACCTCAATCTACACATTTTAACTGAGTCCCTACGTGACAAAATGTTAAATGAACATCTTTTCCTAACATTAGGTTGAATGGAAAAGTAGTGTCTACCCCTAATTTCCTTTTCCCACCCTCTCTGCCATTCATTTATTAAGCCCTCTTTAATGTGTTCCTTCAGTTCCACTCTCCCTAATAATACATGGACATCTACTTCTCTTCCTAAGCTCTCCTTTGCAATTCTATCCACCCGCTCATTCCCCCTCACCCCAGCATGCCCGGGAACCCAGCTAAACCTGATGTTGCAGACAAACCTAATTCTAAAAAACACAATCAAGATATCATTTACAATGTCAGGACGAGCTTTTGATTTTCCTACTTTTAAATTTTCTAGAGCAGCTGCAGAATCAGAGCAAATAATGACTTCCCTAGGTTTTCCTTCCTCAATCCACCATAGAGGCCATAAAATTGCCATTAATTCGGCAGTGAGAACAGAACTTCCAATAGAAATACGTCGACCAATTTCCAACCCTAGCTGTTCCACATATACCCCAAATCCAGCTTTCCCACTAACTGGATCTCTAGATCCATCTGTAAAAACAATCATAGTACTCTCACTAATTGAATTAAGAGATTCCTCTATTTTTGGTGCCACCTCCCATTTATCTTTTTCCTGAAGAAAACCAAGCTCAACACACACTTCAGGCAGCACTCAATAGGGCATAGGTAACCAACTTGTGTGTTCTACGATACTTCCCTGATCCATGCTCATCTTCCCTGCCCACTTATTTATTATGACAAAAAATTATTGTATCTATTATCTCCAGCAACCTCTTGCAACAAACACCTTGCTGGGAAGATATGATTACACCCACTAAGTTTGACCCAGTACTGTAACCCTAACTTAATGCGTCTTAACCATAAGGGCATTTCTCCCATTTCAATGAGCAGGCCAGGCACTGGGGTAGTTCTGAAGGCCCCACAGCAAAGCCTCAAAGCTCTTGCCTGCACCACATCCAACCTAGCCAGAACAGTTTTGGAAGCAGATCCATACACAAAGCACCCATAATCAAGAGCAGATCTGATCATGGCCTAAAAAATTTGCAACATTGTCTCCCGTGCTGATCATTTCTGAGTGTTTTCTACTGTGGACTACTTTCTGTGTTTGATCTTGGACTGTTTCTTGTTGTTTGACTCTTGCCGCCTGCCCCGACATTTGCCTGTCTTTTGGATTGTGATTATCAGCTACCTGCCCAGACCTCTTGCCTGTCCTTGTACTGTGAATGTTTGCTGCCTGCCTCGTAGGGCTGCACGATTAATCGCACTTTACATGTAATCGCACTTAAATCGAGATGGCTTATCGCGATTTTGAAATCACAAAGGCTGCTTTATTTTATTTTATTTTTTTTATGCACAGCTTGTCAGTGACGTACGGCTCTGTAAACGCTGCTCACTCTGAAAGCACTGTGAGTTTGAGTCACTTATAACGTGTATTTGAAAAGACAACACGCGTCAAACATCTTTCCAAACACGAGAATCGTTTATGAACCGTCCAACAACAGACAACATTTAATAACATGCATTTACTCCAAACTCACTCCTCCTTCTGTGAGATGAGGAGCTTCTGACACAGAATAAGGCAGTCATGTATTTATAAGTCATGTTTAATCAAAGCGTTTCAGTCTTCTGGTTATTCAGATACAGCGATAGGGATTTCCTGGAATGATGCGCATGTACTTCTGCGGCGGGGCATATTTAGCGTGTTTGCGTGAGAGCGCCCTCTGGCGTTCAGATGGAGCAGTGTTTACTACCGATCAGCCGCACTCCACTGACAAGCCGCGCACAAAATAATCACAGCCTTTGCCAAATTGCGTGCGGTTTTATTGCGATTAATCGTGCAGCCCTACTGCCTCTCGACCTTGCTTGTACCTGTGTTCGACTCTGAGTTAAAAAAAAGCTGCAGATTGATTCTCAATCCGATGCCTCCTCATTACACTTGTGCACATCCAAAAAGTAGTTTCTCATTTCTTTGAACAAGTTGCAAATGCTTTGGTACATCCATGCAAATGATTATGTACAATTCTCTGCTGTTTCCTACATTATCAATTGCTTATGTCATGTTGATCAAAATGTATTATAATGGGTCTCTATTGAATAGTCTCACCCCCCACAACATTTAGGCATTAGTTCATAGCATAAGTCTTTACATGCAAAATGGTTGAACAAGTTATCATAATATGTCAAGCATATTTCTATACATTTCCATTAGACTTTTTTTTCTAAATCTGTCCTGAATTGGTAAATTGCTCCCGGGTGAATCTTGACTTTCTCTAACAGACAGTTAATGCTAGGAGGTGTAGGAAGACTGCACTGTAATTCCTACAGCACTGCATGTACAGTTTTCCCTAAGGAGATTGTCCTATGTTCACATTTTTTTTTCTTTGTGCTATGCAGTGCTGTCTTTTCCTTTCTGTATTGCAATGACATGGTCTGTCAACAAATTACAGTACAACCAGCGTAAATGTGAATCTTGTCCAGTCTCTTGCAATCAAACTCCCACATACATAAGGTGTAACCTACAATTTATTGTCATCAAAACTTTAGCCATAGTTTACATCAGAACATCTCAAACTGTTATGTTGACTAAGCAATTTGATCAACATGTATTATTTGTCTTATCTGTAAAAAATGACACAAAGACTTGTCATTCTGATGGCACTGACATGTTCTTTGACACAGATATTTACTTTAGAGAGATGAACTGAGGATTTTGAGCAACAGACTGGCTTTTGCAGGTAATCCGTGGTGTTTTGCTATTTGTACAAATTGTTTTGAGAAATGCACTTACTGTTTTGCAAATGTTGAGGATGATTCGAGAAATGTACCAAAGCGACGGAGAAAAACTGTAAGTGTGCTTTCAAATGAAAGATTGGTATCAAAGAGCACACACACACACACACACACACACACACACACACACACACACACACACACACACACACACACACACACACACACACACACACACACACACACACACACACACACAGGTTCCTAACCGACGACGAAGACTTAACAGAGCAGCCATCAAGTGTTAGACAGTATTCTAGATTATTACGTGAGGAAGTTTTTGTCCAATAATTAGAATCTCTGTTTTAGGAAGAGAAAAAAAACAGATAAAACATAATAAACATTTTTATTATGCAAAAACATGAGCTTATTTCTCCACATTAAAGAACCACAGATGACATGTTTATACATGGTTTAAGAATGTAAAACATTCTTTATCAAATATATTAGTTAAAAGAATGTTCTTTCATCCAAATCCTGACAGAAAAAGAAAACAAGGAACAAGCAGCAGGTGAGAGTCTGGAGACGCAGGTAAACTCGTGTGTCATGACATCAGCCCGACTCACTGAAAACAGAAGATATGGAAATAAGACGAATTTCAGCATTTTAATCGTAACACCACAATAGGGCCTTTACAATCGTAATGACAAAATTAAATAACTAAACTATAAACCGTTGCCACAAATTTACCTGTTTTACAAAAAAAATAACATTAACATATTGCCTTGGGATATAAAATAGCCAAATGATGAATGTTGAATGACGAATGTACCAAAATGTCATATATAGACAATATAATCTCCCTACCTTTTTTAAGTGTATATATTTATATAGAACAGATAATGACCAAAATTTCAACTTTAACATAAAATGTAAAACAGTTAAGTTTTGTTAAAACATGCTTTATGTTGAAAAAAAAAAAAAAAAAAGTGTCCGTTTGAGAACCCATCTGACAGCTTGCTTGAACCAGTTGAAAAATCAGAGCTGCTACTAAAATGGTCTTTTATATCTTTGCTGTGGTGCATCATGGGAGGTGGGAGAACCCAAACTGGGGGTTAAAGGTGATTTTTTGTTTTATGGAAGGATTTTGTTTAATTGAAAGACTTTGTAATGGTGAGATATGTTGTTTTATACTTGGGCACATTCAAAAAGCTTATAATACTAAGGTTTGTTCATTTGGTGAACTTAATTTCTGGTTGCTTGCATGTCCGTCAGTGGTTGTGTCCATGAGTATAAATGCCCACTAGCTGAACTTCTACAGCTGTCAGGGTGTGGTGCAGGCAGAAGAAGGCGGAGGCAAAAAGGCTCCAATACAAAGTTTTACTAAACAGAAATTCCAACGGGTTAGACAGGCAGAATACTCACACACACTAAGTACAACAGATAGGAACTTAAATACTAACACAGAAGAACACTGATTAACTGAACACAGGTGATGTAGATGTAGATGATGATGATGATGATAAACTGAATCCAGGTGATACAGATGATAACGATTATGATAAAACCATTTCAGAACAGGTTACACAGACCCTGCTAAACCACTGCTAAATGTTTTTTTTTTTTTTTTTTAAAGGGTGTATGTAGTTTTGAGAACATATATTGTGCAAAACTAAGTATACAACATAATTTTGCAGATAAATGAAATTTAAGTACACTAGCTGCAGAGACTTAAGTAGGTCTAATGTTTATTATGGCTTGGAGCTTATGAAACCCCAAATTTAACTGATGTCTTTTCAGTTAAAAAGAAACAACAACGATTCTTAAAATCGGGCGCAGACAAGAGAGTATGTGCTACACCACTAAGATATATGATTGGGAATAATACGCGCGCGCTGGTATTCAGTGATATCATGTCTCGTTTTGAATTTGAGGTGGTAGAACGGATTAGTCGTGTGTTAACTTACCGAACTGTTACCCCATACACTTAAATCCGAACCAAGTCCAAATAATGGATGTTGAACCGATCTTTTTCACCAGCTTCCACTTTCAGCCGTGTTTACTTAAAATGATGACGAATGATGCGTTGCAGCCGGGTTTACCTCACGGCCGCGGGTAGATTGCGTCATCATAGCTTGTGTAGTATAGAGCAGCTCCCAACCCAACTTGGAGAATAGATTAACGGCGATATTTTTTTTAATCACACGATAAGAGTCTCGAGCTAACGCAGCACGTTAACGGCCCACCACTAATATATATATATATATATATATATATATATATATATATATATATATATATATATATATATATATATTATTTTTATTTATTTTTTGTTCTGTTTAATGTTTTAATTTGTCAGTCAATCATGAATTCAAATAGTATGGCCTATGCTGACGCTGACACATAGTGAGTGAAATGCAAATGCTCAGCTGTCAAGTCAAGATAGGTTAGTCGCCATGTCAATATGCTGGCATTAGCTTTTGGATTTCAGAAGTTTGTCTGAGGAAATGTCACCATGGCAGATAATATCCAGGTGTTTTGAAACCAGCTAAAATTGCAGGTTAACTGCTGCCATTCAAACAATTAGTTATAAAAAATTTATATAAAAAAAAAAAAGATGTATGGCCAGACACTTCATGTGTCAATCAAGCTCAAATAGATGTACGATGTTTTGTGTTTTGGGTGCTTGGTTTGTTTTTTGTTTAATACATTTGGCCAAAATCTTATTAAAGATTATTAAAGTGCTATGCAGAGTCTGCATTGGCTATGACTAGCCAACCAACACCAGACTAAAGCCGGAAGTATACTTTTTTTTTTTACCACAGTCTAACGCAAAGCCTTGCAAAGTATACTTCTGACTCGTACACAGGCGTTTAACGCATTTTCAAATAAATTTTTATATCATTATTATTATTTTATTTTACTATTGCCCCAGTTTCAGAAAGGAACTAATAAAGTAGCAGTGGTTGGGACATATTTTAAGTATCAACCCCACTTAAAAAGATGCAATCTAATTCGGTTTACATGAAATAAGCTTCTGAGCAGGTTTAAGTTACGGACCACTATAGCAACACTATGACAGCAAGTCCAGGACGAGCACTGAAGAACCAAACAATCCAAGATCATGCCAAATCATCCACAATCAAATCCCACTAACTGAGTTTGCGGCGTACGAAGAACAGATCCCAGTTCCTTACTAAACCTTGCATTGAAAACAAGACAGTCTCCAAAGCGTGCGCACCTCACTAACGACTGAGTAGGTGGAGATACCGTATGAGGTTTTGTCGACAGTTTGAGGATGCACTGAGTTATGAGGTTTATTCACAAGCTCTTAGCATCAAGTTCAATGTCAAAAACTATCCGACCAATGAGATTGGCGCTTTTGCTCACGTGTCTGGAGCTTCTGAAGTTACAGTAAAACACAACTTGGGGGCGCTCAAACACAAAACGGTCTTGCCGAGCACACATACAGGCGAAGAAGATAGCGTCTACACTGCTGGGAAGAAATAAGACGAGGAAGATGCAAGGCAAGATGAATGTAGAGCTGCTGGCCTCGTTGGTGTCGGAACATAAAGAACTATATGACAAACGCGACTACAAAAATCTTGATAAAAGAGAACTGTTATGGAGTGGTATTGCAGAGCAAATGGGCCTTGATGGTGAGTTTCATTTTACTTAATTGTCTTTCATGTACATAGGCTTGTAACTTTTTCCCACGAACGTTTGACAATCGCGCCATCTAATGTCAGGGAATGAATTTGCATGTTCACTCGGCTCATCGTCAGCGAAAATCGCTTGGGTGTGAACACAAAAAACGCGTTGAAAAACGCTGGCGAATAACGCGCGCCGATATTTGTCCCGGTGTGTAAGGCCCTTAAGGTTGGATTTTTTTTATTATTTTTTTAAGCCCTGGTTAATATATAAATATACATAACATACCGTTGGAACTTTGTCCCGTCCTGGGTCAACTCCATCCCTTCTTTGCTTCCCACAACCCAACTTGACAACCCAAATACATTTACTGGTATTAGTTATTAACCCCCTGAGGTCGACAATCGCGCCGGCGCGATAGGCTCGCTTTTTTTCAGTTCAGTTCAAAAGAAATAAATTTTGCTCTGTTGACTTTGATATTACAAGCAAGTTTCATACATCAATCGATTCTGTTAAATGTGTATTATTTTTGTGTATACTCACAATAAAAACAAAGTGTTGTGCTTTTCGCCAAATAAAGAAAAATAAACGTGATGCGAGTTCTGCCTTCTCTCTGTCAGTGAAGACCATTCTGAAACGCATCCGAAAATGAACTAACTCAGCGAATACTCAGTCAAACAGGCATACAGACACACAGGCATGAAGCTTGAATTATCTTCTTTTAAATGAGGTATTTTATATAAAAAACAAATATTCTCATCTTGTGAAATCTGTATTAAGAGAGAGCGATTCCAGTTGAGCTAATTAGAGCTAATTCAAATGTAATGTGACCCCGCCCACGGAGAGCGCGTGCTATTCAAACGCAAATTACTGAGGCAATCCAAGCAAACCTGTGAACGCCCCCATAGGCTATCAGCTCGAGAAAACACACGTTTAATCATATCATTGTAGCCTACGTGTTTACACCATCTGGCAGCGCTGTGAGGAATAATAATAATGGAAAATCTACCTCCGAGTGCGGGTATTGCAGGAGAGAGGATCCGAATATGTAGTAAGTTTTTTTTTCCTTCTCAAGTTAATCGCGTTTCTGTGAATGAATGAACGGCAGCCGCAGAGATGCTTGCTGTTTATCACAGCTCGCAAAAAGACAGTTTAAATTTAAATTGCGTCTCTGTGTGAATCAATGATGATGTTTTAGCAAACTGTATTGCTATACTGAGTTGAGTAAAAATCGACAGAAATATGTTGAAATAAAATGTATTTGTATAAGCAACGTATTAAACTGCAAATTAACATTTATATTTCTTATAATAAAAATGAAAGACCTATGTTACAGATATATGAAAGACAACATTTCGTTGATTAGTTTTGGATAGATTATACATTTTTACTGTAAAATATCTGCCACCTCAAATAAGCTTTTGTTTGCCAATATTTGCTCATGTTAAATATAGTATGTTTTGTCAAAAATAAAGTAATCAAATAATCAATCAAATCCTTAACTTTGAAAAATGTATGATAAAATGTATACTTTAGTTTTTACAAAGAAAGATTACACTTGAATTGTTGTTGTAATTGTAACCTTTTTAATAAAAAAAATATATTTACAAGGTAGATGTAAACAAACTATTAAAAGGTAAATATAAGCCTTTTCTTTAAATAATTTTTATTGTGTTTTATTAGTGACAAATTTGGGGAGAGGATAAATATTCCAAAATTGAAAATACAGTATGAGAATTAACTGCACAATTACTAGACATGTTTTCCTTGGATATTATAGGCCAAATTGCAAGCACAATATGTGGAAAAATAAAAAAAGAATTGAGATGCTTCCAACTGTTGCTCTTGCATTCTTGTGGCTCAGTGACTCACCTGAATGAAAGGGTCATTAAGTATGTGGTCCTCAGGTGTGAACCACTACATATGCATGATCTGTGACGCCCACTCCGCATATTGCCTTTCCAAACAGAAAGTGCTTTGCAAAATTCAAATCAATGTATTGTGTTATGTGAATGATAAGGCAGGGTGATTTTCACATCATTTTGAAGAAAAAACACTAGGCGATGACATCCATTAGACAAAAGTCTTATTGGCACATATTTAGAATGTGTTTTATGGCCTTATTTCAGAAACTTTAGTTTTTAGTTTTTTCAATAACCATGCATAAACATTATTCTCTCAAAAATGCAGACATGTACATTCTTGTTACTCACATATTATGGTAGCCCTGTTTGTGCTAAATAGTGTGTCATTTTTTTGTTCATAGTTGCACCCAGCAACTGAAAAAAGCACAAATGTCAGGGCATGTCAGAACATCTCAAGGACCCCAAAAACACCTTAGACCCCAGAGGGTTAACCAGTATTGTCTCTATTCAAGCCATTCTCGGGAACGATAATGTTGTACAAGGAACGCATGAACAGAAATGTAGGGTTGGATTTTTTTTTTTAAGCCCTGGTAAATATATAAATATACATTATAACATACCGTTGGAACTTTGTCTCATCCTGGGTCAACTCCATCCCTTCTTTGCTTCCTACATTTAGAAAATGAAACCATACTTAAACTTGACAACCCAAATACTTGGTTTCTGATAATCAGAAACCTGAAGTAGTGAATACACTATACCACTGTATACAACTCATTCACCTCAAACACATCTTTTCTGAGTAACCTAATTAGCTTCAAAGTTTTTCTCTACATGTAATTTAGAATTGCCCTGTTACTATACCGTAACATTACTATTATCATATAGAATAATGCACATACCTTTGATCTCAATTTCATCTAGAGACTTTCCTTGGAAATTGACAAGAGTTCCTTTCTCCATTGCCAAGAGCAGCTTTGAAATTTTTGCAATTAGTCTCTATGGACCCGAATGTCGTGGCCCAAAAAGTTGGCTAGTTGATCAAGCTTATTATCCTTAAGATTAAGAACCTGGGACATTGTTGCCACCTGCTTACGGAGCTGTGTAGACCGGAGATGTTCTGGGTGCTTTGCACCACACTGACTTGCAAAAAGCCTGATGCAGTCCTGTCCTCTGAAGAAGCTGGTGGGTGAGCACTTTGGTCTTCCAAATAGGAAGGGGTTGTCCCTGTCTACTTCACATGCATCTCTCTTGTCCACAAGAAGTTTCATTGCACTGACAAGTTCAGGGTTTAACAAAATTGTTAACAAACTTTCTTGCCCATTATTTCCACTCTGCTGAAATGCTTGGACATTTTTTGCTCAAATGGAGAGAGACTGACGACGATATCATCATGGAGCTCAGTCTGGTCTCTTTTCCTGAAACACTCAAGCGTCATTTTTGAACCTCTCCTGCACGACGTCTATTAAACATTATTACTTGTGCAAGTGTCACTTTGGCGAGTTTCTGCATATGTTTGTGAAGACTCATGATTTTTTAGGCTTTCAAAAGCATCAGCTGATTTTTTCTCTAGATGCTGGTGGAGAAGCTGCACATCATGTGTGAACAGTATAGTTGATGGTTTGTTGAACTTTGATTTGCTCAAAGTAGCAAGAGCAGCATGGGAGACATGTTCTGCCCATTCACTTGAGCACAGTCGTTTGAATCGCTCTGCTGCTTTTGTCATACCATCATCCTCTGCTGCGATAGCCCTGCAGAGAATGATGTCACCGATCTTGTTGAGCGAGTGTCCTAACTTCAGCGCAAGGCTTGGTGTCTTATATGAGTGGCTCTTTTCATCGTAGCCAGCAACATCTTTCACAGCCTCAATGAATTTGTAAAAATTGTTTGGCTTCACAGCATCTTCGAAACTAAATATGGAGTATTTTTTTCTTAAGCTGAGCAAGAGTCTGCCCATTTCCCGATTCTTCTGTCTGATGTATTCGGATTTTGTTGGATCACTTCCATTCTTGTTGTAAAGACACTGACTCAACTGCAGTATGAGGAAATCATTTCGAACCACAGATGAAATGTCATCTCTCTTCATGTTTCCCAAAATCTTCCACACCTCTGGAGATATTGCCTGGGAGAATGTTGACTCTGCAATATCAGCCAAAACTAAGACTTTGGCCTTACCAGTTGCTTCAGACTTGTAACGATCGTTACTGTGTATTCATGTTTATCACATTATAGTGCAGTGTGCCCTTTAAGAGAGATGGTTACGTCACTCATGACGTGTACTATGCGTGATGACGTTGAGAGATGTGAAATGAGAACTGAGTTAAGACCATTGTAGATGCTACACGTGCTCTACCTTTTTCCTATATATTTTATTTGTTGAGTTTTGTGACGCTAAGAAAGAGCAGCTCTCATGTATGAGAGGATTGCATTGCCTGTGCACTTATCATTAAACGTGCGTGATACAGCCTTTTTCGCCTTCAAGCTCTTTCTTCCCTCGATTTCTCTCGAGTTATCCGGTCCAAGCGTTACAATTGGCGCCCGAACAACTTGAAGCTGGATCCGTCATCTACGTGGAACCTGGTATTTCTACATCTCCGGTCGTGTGTGGAGGTTTTTGGAACGATCCGGCTGGTACGACAGAGACTGGTGAGATTGGCTTGCTAATGCTGGACGACACGTGCGCGGACCGCGTGCTAAGTTATGCTGTGTGAGCGGAACATTTTTCCACTTCAGTCTGATTGTTTTTGTTACGTTTTTTTTTCCTTTCTCTTCCAAACTGGTCCCAACCGCAGATTGACATTTTTTTGCTCGTAATTTTTGTGGAAATTTCAGCAGAAATATATATACCTGTATATAATATTTTTTTTTCTCTTTTCTCCCTTTTGCTTGGGGTGTGGGGACATTGACTATGTTTCATGCACAAATGGACAGTGCGGCCTATTCGCTTTCATCTGAACTGTATTTGTAAGCACGGAAGAAACGGACAATTTTTTTGAACTGTTTTCTTGTTTTTCTATTTTCTCCAAATCCATCGTGAACTGAACTTGCTGATGTGAACTGGCTGATTTCTAACTTTTGAACTCATTTGCGAGGTCGAGTGACTTTGAGAGCTTTCCATTCACTCTGAGGCAGCGTGTTTTTTCCTTGAATACACTGAAGGACAATATATACATATATAAAAAAAGAGGTTAATCTGTATGGTTTTGGTGACACTATTTTTTTTCTCTCTTCCCTACACAGGTTGCTAAATTTTGTTTGAGATTCTATTGATGCTGTGCATATTAAAGTCAATTTACATTTTCTGTGTTACATTGGGAAGGTTACGGTGTTGTACTGTTGTTTGTGTGAATGCAAATTTACTGTGATGGCTTACTACCCAGACTTTAAGACTGACTTAACCTACTCCTTACCAGATTCTGTTCCCAGACAGAGACACAAGTCAGCTCGGCATGCTGCCGTGGGTCTGGAGACTCAAGTGGAACGTCTACAGGCCGAAGTATCTGTGCTGCAGAAATGTCTAAATGACTCTCTCGAGTTACAGCAGAGAATATTGAGACAGTGGGGACCACCTGATGTGGACACCCTTGCAGCGCCACATGATCAGCTACCTCCGATGGCTAGTTCTACGCCACATATCCGTGTCTCCACAGGCCAGGTGCCATCACAAGGTACGACTACTGCTAATGTTTCCCATAGACACTTGACATGCTCACCACAGGCAAATTGTTGTGATGTGAGTAATACCAGTAGAATCCTTGCATCTGTACTGCACCAGTCAAGGCTCGAGCCACCTGTATTCACGGGTGATGGACATGTAAGCCCAAAGGACTGGCTCCAATCAGTAAATGTTTACAGAACCTCGCTTGACTTAACTGATGCCCAAATTCTTCTAGAGCTGCCACGATTCTTGTCGAAGGAACCAAAGAAATGGTTCACTGTCCTTGACTCACATGTGGTCACATGGTCACAGTTCTGTGATTTCTTCAGGACGGTCTTTCTTCCTTCTAACAGTCAGGAGCAGATATTAAGAGGCATTTTAGATCGCATACAGAGCCCTGATGAGCCCCTACCTACCTTTGTGGCCCACATGCTAAGTGAGTTCAAGAAGCTAAAAACACCCCCACCAGAGCAAGAACAAATTGACCTCATTACTAAACATGCCCTTGAAAAATACAGAGTTGCACTCTATGGAACTTCTGTCACCTCAGTCATGGATCTCCTTCTGAGAGCTCATGAGCTCCATGTAGTCATTGGACCAAGTGGTTGTTCCCCAACTTCAGCGCAGAGTAAAGCTAAGCTTGTTAAAGACACTTACTGTTACAAGTGCTCACGTCCTGGCTTCACTTCACGCACATGTCCAGACTGCAACCTAATTCCAGGAAAGAGCTCACGACGACGAAGTGAGGCTCCTGATGTGCATTCAGGACCTTTTCCTGATACAAGAGACAGAAACAGATTTGACGGCTGTGATGCAGGTGAAAATACCCCCTTTGTCACGCATGAGGGAAACTACAAAGGGGGGAGGATGATTCGCGGAGGCAATCCTCCCTCCAGCAAATAAATTCGCCTCAATTGACTTACTGCGCTGTTCCTGCACAACCTGTCCTTGGTCATGTGGAGGACCCCACATCCTCTTCCTATTGGAGTACCCCATTTACTGTTAAAGTTAACCTACGTGGCCAGGTGCTGGATGCTACAATTGACACTGGCGCATCACTTTCTGCAGTGCAGGCAGACATTATTCAGAATCATGGCGGATTGAAGGGTAGAATTCAGCCATGGACTTCACCCCCTATAAAACTCGCAGATGGTGGGGCATGCCAGCCAGTGGGGCTTACATGGTTGGCTTTTGGCTTCATGGGTCAGCGGTTTTATCATCGGTTTGCTATTGTGCCACGCCTTTCCTCTACATTGGTCCTAGGGATGGACTTCATGTTGCGTGCTTCCATTTCCATTCACGTCCCATCTAGAACTGTCGTAATGGGCGATAATCCTTTATTCATGGAGAATTTGGATAGCGGAGCAGACTATGAGTCGGATGATAGTTTAATGTTCATGAAAGTTCCTTCATCAGCACTTCATGATAAAATTGAGGAAGCGTGTCTGAGTACTGCCGAAAAAAAACAGTTGGCTGACCTAATTGGAGGCTTTCCAGATCTCTTCGACGGTCATCTAGGCCACACCACTCTAGCTGAGCACTCCATTGACACGGGAAATGCAAAACCTATTCACCTTCCTCCTTATCGTACTTCCCCAGCTAAAAAGCTATTGATCGAGGACCAGATAAAGAAAATGCTGCATGAAGGCATTATTGAACCAGCTACGGGCCCTTGGGCTGCTCCAGTGGTGATGGTACAAAAACCTTGTGGCGAACCACGGTTTTGTGTGGATTATCGTGGGTTAAACCAGCTCACTACTAAAGACTCTTATCCATTACCTAGAATTGACGAGTCCCTTGACTTCCTATCACGGGGGAAATTCTTGACGACGATTGACCTCGCTCGGGGTTACTGGCAAGTCTCCATGGCAGAAGACTCAAGACAGAAGACTGCTTTTGTTTCTCATTGTGGACTGTTTCAGTTCCGAGTGCTTCCATTTGGTTTGTGCAATGCACCGGCGACCTTTCAAAGGCTTATGAACAGCGTTTTGGCGGGACTCATCTATAAGTCTTGTGCGGTTTACCTGGACGACATTGTTGTGGCGTCGCCCACGTTCAAGCAGCATCTTGTGGATCTGAAGGAAGTGTTTGAGGCTCCAGTCTGCCGGATTGTCCATTAAACCAACCAAATGCCAGTTCTGTCGCAGTGAACTTACCTTTTTGGGGTATCGGGTCTGTCCGAGTGGCATCTTACCGGAAGAAGGCAAAATGAGGGCCGTAACAGATTTTAAACCACCTGTTAACGTGAAGCAAGTGAGGCAGTTCCTAGGCTTGACGGGTTACTACCGCAGATTTATGCAAGACTACGCCCGCCTTGCCGAACCACTCTTCAACCTCACAAAAGCCGATGTACCTTTCGTCTGGGACAGTGCTTGTCAGGATGCTATGGACACTCTAAAAGGAAAGTTAACTTCAGCTCCTGTGTTAAGTTTTCCCGATTTCAATCTACCATTTTTCATCCATGCGGATGCCTGTGATGCGGGCCTGGGAGCTGCATTGATGCAGAAAGATGAAAATGGTAGAGATGTTGCTGTGGCCTACGCGAGTCGATCCTTACATAAAGCCGAAAAGCCTTATTCCACACCTGAAAAGGAGTGCCTTGCGGTGATTTGGGCCCTTGAGCACTTTAGACCTTACGTTGAGGGTCTCCACGTCACTATCTTCACTGACCACAGTGGACTTCAGTGGTTGATGTCACGTCCAAATCCCACTGGACGTCTCGCTCGTTGGTCTCTCCGCCTTCAGGATTTCGATTTTGACATTGTTCACAGGCCTGGTGATCGAAACAAAGTGCCTGATGCCTTGTCTAGAAATCCACTAGATGTTGAGGAGTCGCTGATGGATATACTACCTGAATACGCTGTGATTGGTGGTCTTGATCTTCGAACACTCTCTTCTGTGACTCTTACAGATCGTTCTCATATAAGACAGCTCCAACTGGATGATCCAGTCACAGGTGAACTTCTCCGTAAAATGGAGGCTGCGCTTGAAAAAGATGACACTGATCAATGCTCCGAGTATTCCATTCAGGATGGTCTGTTATACTTCAACGATCCAAAACATGCTTGCGGTATCCACCCTTTGAAGGAGTTGAAGTTGTACGCTCCAGAGTCGCTCAAAGATACCTTGCTAAAGTATTATCATGATCATCCTACGGCAGGTCATCTGGGAATTACTAAGACTTTAGCCCGACTGAGAATGAGATTCTTCTGGCCCAAAATGGCATCAGAAGTAAAGAAATATGTGACATCCTGTACAGTTTGCCAATTGACGAAACCAAGGCAGAGAAAGCCTTCCGGTCTGATGGTTCCGATTCAGCCTCAGAAGCCTTGGGAGTATGTGGGTGTGGACTTCGTTGGCCCTTTACCTCGTACATCCAGGGGAAATGCTCACATCTTGGTGTTTGTTGACTACTTTTCAAAGTGGGTCGAGATAGTTGCTGTAAGAGAAGCCACGGCTCAAGTAGCTGCCAGTAAACTGCTGAGTGAAGTTTTCTCCCGTCACGGGGCCCCCACTTACTTGATTTCGGATAGAGGTTCCCCCTTTGTGAGTGAACTGTTTGGACGGATGCTTACTGCCTTGGGAACTGAACATCGACTGACTACTGCGTATCACCCGCAGACTAATGCAACAGAGAGGGTGAACCGTACTCTCAAAACAGCCATTAGAGCGTACGTGGATGAGAAACACACATCCTGGGACAGATATATCCCACAAATTTGCTTTGCACTAAGGACTGCACCTCATGAAAGCACGGGTGAAACGCCGGCCATGATGTTATATGGGAGAGAGTTGGACACTTCACTAGATCTGGTCACTCAACCAGCCTGGATTGGGATGGAGGAGACTGAAATCCCGTACTCTGAACGCTTGAGGTTGTCGCTGAAAGAAGCGCACGATCATGCCAAGTTAGCTCTGGACGCCGGTCACGAAAAAAGAAAGCTGCACTATGATAAGAGGCGCAGATCAGCTTCTTATAACGTTGGTGACCTTGTTAGAGTGAGAACTCACCCTAAGTCGGATGCGTTAGCCAACTTTACTGCTAAACTAGCCCCCTTGTACTCTGGTCCATACCGTGTCACTAAAGTTTTGTCTGACGTGAACTATAGGCTTACGAAGTTGAACACTGGTGAGGATGCTGGAGTCTTTCATGTTGTAAATATGCAGCCTTTCCACACTCGAAACTTGTGTGACAGTAATATGATGGATGTGCCTCAGTCTGCATCTGAAACGCCCTTTGATGCATCTGATGAATGTCAGCAAACAACTCACTTGAATGGGGACATATCTCAGGAGACATACACTGCTCTACATGATGAGAACTTTGATTGTGACGACTTCACTGACACTGTTCATGACATTGAGTCTATAGGTAGTACATGCCACCCTGACTTTGACTTTGCCCCAGAGAGTCCTTGTTACAATCTCAGACCTAGGTTAGCACCTAGAATTACTTCTGGTTGGTCAGACAGTGGATGGACTAATGAGTATCATACTGACAGATTAGACTTTAAGTAATATTGTGTTTGATGGTTTGAATGCGATGTTTGAAATGTATCTTCTGAAATGTTTGGTATAATAAGGGAATATAAACATGTACATTTGAAAGTGGTTCCTAAGTTCAGGTTATGTTCCAAAGAAAAAGGAAAATTGTATTTTGCACATATGGTATATTGTCACAGGTTTATTTTTTTTTGTTTTCTGTGAGAATGCTTTGGGAGGGTATACTGTGTAATGTGTTGCTCATGCTGACATGTATGCCAGTTATGTGCTTATGTTGTGTACGGCTGGGGACAGCCTTTTCTTGCCGGGGGGAATCTGTAACGATCGTTACTGTGTATTCATGTTTATCACATTATAGTGCAGTGTGCCCTTTAAGAGAGATGGTTACGTCACTCATGACGTGTACTATGCGTGATGACGTTGAGAGATGTGAAATGAGAACTGAGTTAAGACCATTGTAGATGCTACACGTGCTCTACCTTTTTCCTATATATTTTATTTGTTGAGTTTTGTGACGCTAAGAAAGAGCAGCTCTCATGTATGAGAGGATTGCATTGCCTGTGCACTTATCATTAAACGTGCGTGATACAGCCTTTTTCGCCTTCAAGCTCTTTCTTCCCTCGATTTCTCTCGAGTTATCCGGTCCAAGCGTTACAGACTCTGAAAACATCTTTGAAGGGCATCTCCGTGTATGACGCCACAGCTCCTTGCGAACAAACAGGCCTTTACAGTATACACAGTGAACATATGTTTTGGTACTCAATTCAGTTTCTGTTCTTCCTGGTCGCCTTCTAACTTTCAGTGGTCCACTTTTACTTTCCATAACCTCTTGATTATGTTCATAGTTGCCTCTGTTTCATAATTTCTCAAGTAACCTTTTTCTGTCCTGGGAGTGTTTAGGGAGCAAGAATGCGGCACTGTCTTGATGCTTTTTAAGGTGGCGGGCAATTTTAGACTGAGGTTTTTTGCAGACATAACAGTAGTTTTTGTGGGTAGAATTGTTTTTTGGTGGGGGGTTTGGCACATTGTCAGTCTCTGACCGTTCATAAGACGACACTGCTGGTGTATTCTTAAAACTCTGAAGCATCTCAGGATTGCGTGTTGTAGTATGATCATCACATATGAGGTCTTGAGCAGAACTTGATCTGACCATTTCTTGATCAGTGGAAGAACAGGGAAGGGGTTGTGGTGGCACACTCTTTGCTCTCATAGAAGACTCTGAAAAAGCTGGTGTGGCCTTATAATATGGTGGATTGCATATATTGATAGATACACTATCATCACTATCGCTATTTTTTCTAGAGTCCGGGATGAAGTCATCAGAGGAAGATTCTTCAGTGTTTTTATCAGCGCAAGGAGAATACTCTTCATCATAGCAAGATTCTTCAAAACTGGAAAATTCAACATCTGGCTAAAAACAACAACAACAACAACAACAAAACAATAATAACAAAACTAACAAAAAAACAATAACAACAAAACTAACAAAAAAAACAATAACAACAAAACTTATTAAAAAAATAATGTACCCTGCTTACAGTCCAGCACAGTTTTGATGGAACAAACTTGAAATTTTTTATATAAAAGGTGAAGAAAGAACTGTGAACATACCAGTGTCATATTCTTCAGGAAGCAGGTTGTGCCATGATCTTGAACATACTGAAACAATATAAAAATAAGCATGCTTCTTTTAGTTTTTTTACCAGATTACTGCTCATTTTAAAATGCCGAAAACAATAGGTATGCCTCTGAAATAATAATGATTTGAATAAAACTGCACAAAAAACGTTTAATAGAAGGCCATTTTGTTTTCAATACAACAATGAACACACATACAAACATATTTATGAGTGATGCAGATACTGACATTTGCATGATAGGCCAAGCCATTTTCGACTTGACACAGGTCCACTGCAATCTTCACAAGAATCCAAACTGGAGATAACAGCACTGTGAACTTCATGGTGGCACTATAACAAAAAGGATTTATTAAATCAACTTCATATGTTAGACATAGCACAACTTTCATTCCAGAGTGTGGTGTGAATGGGCCTTAACTGTTTACGTCTCTGTGACTGAAAGTCACAAAGCATATCCAGATTGAAAAGTGTGCATATTGGGTCTACAGCTTATCCACAATAAAGAAGCTGACACATACCCAAAGCAACATCTAGGGCTGGGCGATATGACCAAAATTGCATATACCGATATAGCTCATTTGATATCCCGATAACGATATACATAACGATATAGCAATTTTTCTGTTAATTCAGTTCATGAATAGTCTACCGTAAATCCTCTAATATTGGCCTGTATTCCATTACCGGCCGGGTCTCTAACATTGGCCGGTCTCGCTGTTGGTGGAGGTAAATAATTATTAGAACCAACGTTTTTCTGGGCAGGCCACAACATTATGCTTGTGATAGTAACATGCAAATACCACAGGGGGGCAATGTTTGCTAACGAATCCAAGCCATAGCTACGGTAGCCTGGTCATGTCAATCACTTCGCTCTTGACTCGCACGTGACGTGAGACTTCAATCACCGGTAGGCTAACGTTGTTTACCATGGCAGCCGCGGAGCCAAAGAGGATTTTTGGCGAAAATCTATTTTTTAACCCCCTGGGTTCGACAGTCGCGCCGGCGCGATAGGTTTTTTTTCTTATAAGTGCAAAAGAGATTCAAAATATTCTGTTGACTTTGATCTTAATTACGGAGAGCGCGCGCTATTCAAATGCAAATAATCTGAGGCGATCCACGCAAACCTGTGAACACCCACAATCAGTTGGATATGTTCATTTTCAGGTTCACCTCGTTTTGATTGCGAGGAGCAACGGATCCGGTTGAGGAATAGGTCAGTTCTACATTTGCTTTGTCCTAATCGCAATAGTGTCTGTACACGCAAAAAGACTGTTTAAATATGAATCGCGTTTCTCTCTGTGTGTGTGTGTGTGTGTGTGTGTGTGTGTGTGTGTGTGAGTGTGTGTGTGTGTGTGTGAATGAATGAATGCACAGATGCGCGCTGTTGTGGAGCTACTAACAGGTTGGGTTGGCTGGTCATCTAGTTGAGAATTAACTTACCCTGGTCTGAACCGCGTCTACTACCATCTTCCTCCATGTTTGTTTATGTATTGCAGCGTGCATGGGCATGCCGTGAGGTTAATTCTGCCGTAAAACGCCTTATCGTGGCGTAAACGTGGCATAGCCTTATATAAAACGATAGACATTTTCTATCGTCCAGACGATATATTTCGTCATATCGCCCAGCCCTAGCAACATCTTTTCCTCAAACCCTAACCCTGACATGACGGTCCTCGTAGTGGAGAACTGTCCTTACATTTCAGGTCAGTGTCATGCCCATCCCCCAACACACCAGTTATGAAAATGAATGAACAGGGCAAGGTACATTTAACTCGAATCTGAGACGTCACAACAGCGTCTTTAAGACGACAGTCCACGTCAACCAGTCTAGTATGATGTCCAACCAACCTACACTTAACATTGCCTGTGTCAAAGAGAAAAAAACAATGAAGGCACATGCGCTCACTCACTTTCTCTTTCACTGATGAGGAAGGATTCAGACTGCATTCAGTCACAGCCACTGATGTCTCGTCACACAATTCCTGTAATTGTGAGAAAGACAGGTACAACACTGAGGCAAGGGTGTTTGCCAATTGGCCACCACGACTAATTCTAGTATCAACCAAAGTCTAAAATATCTAGTGTCACTTTCATGGCTACGTCATGCACAAAGCAGAAATGCAGATTTTTTTTAATAATCTGCATCATATAAAAAACTAAAATTCATGAAATGCAGAACATGGTTGACTTTCAGTGATACAGTCTTTAAGAGACTCACCCTTAAACGCCAAGGCCAAGAGGAATCCCCATAGTTGTATGTGACCTCTTCATCTGGAAAGATATGTCTTATACTAAACAGACACAGGTGTGGCCTTCCGTCAACAATGATTGTCTTGACTTTGCAATTTGGATTTCTGTCATCATCATTCACCAGTCGTCCAAGTGAAGAATCCTCTTTTGTTGCATGCTGTGAGAAAAATAGTGCAGTAAGAAACTTAAAACATAAGACACACACTGAAACATAAGGTTCTAACCGAACCTAACCTATATTCTAATACACATTGTGACAGTTAACTTCCTAACAATTTAATAGGTCAGATGATCCACTTAAGGTAAAAAATACCCCAGTTGAACAATAACCATGTTATTGATTATCACTAACTAATAAGTTCCTAATGTTGTAAGAACCCTAGCAAATCTGCTATTGTAATAATAATAGTAATAATATTAATCATCACAATCATAACTGTTTTTATTAGAATGACATGCAACTAGTTTGCTCTGAATATGAACCAAAAATAAATAAACCAAAAAAGAAACAGCCAGCTTACCAATACCGTGTTCCATTCCATGTGAAGTCAAACAAGTAGTTGCCTTGAACATCTTTAACATGTTTACTTTGAGAGAGAATCCCACGGTATTCAACAACAAAGGTGGATGGTTCAATGTGCTCAAGTGCAAACACACCTCTCCCTAAAAGGGGAAAATAATATATTATAAAAATAAAACATGAACCCAAGTGCACCTATATGTTACACAGCGAACCAACAAGGTATACCAAGGATAACTTTTAAAGAGTTAAATCCTGTAAAACTGTGTGATGTAATATGAGGTGCAGGAAGTGAAAAAATTTTTTAAAATCAAGCATTGGTTTTCACTGTGATAAAGCCTACTAGTTGAATTTGGTTACACTATTCTCTGTATATATCATTTTAAGTATTTATTTTAAAATAATAAATTTTAAAAAATGGCGTAAAGTTTTTTTTTTTATCTCTTAACCTTTATGAATATGAGCGGCTGACCCAAGGGTAAAATGTGTTAATGTGAAAGATCATGTCCAGACAGCCAGCAATAGGCCTACTTTCCATTCTTACAAGCAGAGCCGGATTAACGCAAAGGCAAACTAGGCACATGCCTAGGGCCCGATTGGCGGGATGGGGCCCAGACAGAGGGACAAAAAAAAAAAAAAAAAAAAAAAAAAAAAAAAAGTACAAATGTCCTATCTACAATTTATTTCAAAATTTATTAATTAACTAAAAATAGTGATGATGTTTATCTTAACCATAGACTGTTACATTACGTCACATTAACGCCAGCCCATGACTGTATATCATCGATTGCTCCTGTCTGCCTCGCTGCCTGCTGTGAGTGTGTTTGCCTCGGTGCTGTAAGCTCCGTCTTAGCCTCGTATTTCTTTGTTTTGAACCATCATTTACTACAATTTGTAGTTGTTTATACTAAATACAGCTTACCCAACATCTCAGATTGACATCGCTAGCATCCGTTACTACTAACACAACACGCTAATTCGCTACTGCTAGCCTGTTAACGCGCCACCCGTGCGCTCAGCTGTTTTATTTATTTTTTTTTTTCTCTCGCGCGCTCGCGCCTTTGAGTTAATAAAAGCTCAGGTAAGTAATAATCAGTCAACAAACACGGTGAGTAATGTCTTGTCCTGTTATTGTCACCTGCACTTCATGTCACATGTTTAGCATAGACTTCTCTGTTGGCAATGTAGGATTTATATGTGATAAATGTAAGGAGACAGTTAGGCTGACAGAGAAGATTTCAGAATTAGAGACACGCATCCAAACTTTAATTGAGGATAGTAAGAGTGCTAGAGCTTTAGATACTATTTTGGATGCGCCTAGCATAGTGAACTCTTTACATGATTCGGTTTCAGCTGAAGTAGTGCCTGAGCAGCCGGGCAAATGGGTGACAGTGAGGGATCGCTCTAGTCGCGGATCAAAAAACCACTCTTCCGTTCCGATTACCACAACAAATCGATTTGCCCCGCTCAGTGAAACACCCACTGAGAATTCTGTTGATTGTGCCCTAGTAATTGGTGATTCGATCACACGGAACGTGAAAATAGAGACACCAGCGAACATAGTCACATGTTTGCCGGGAGCCAGAGCGCCTGACATCAAAGCAAATTTAAAAGTGCTGGCTAATGCTAATCGTAAATTCTCTAAGATCATTATTCATGTCGGCACTAATGATGTTCGACTCCGCCAGTCGGAGATCACCAAAATGAATATTAAAGAGGTGTGTGAACTTGCAAGTACGATGTCAGGCACTGTAATTTGCTCTGGCCCCCTTCCTGTTCGCAGGAGTGATGAGATAGTAGATTGTGTTCACTGAATCGCTGGCTGTCTGAGTGGTGTCCGTGTAATAATATAGAATTCATAGACAATTGGAAAAGTTTTTGGGGCAAACCTGACCTGTTGAAAAGAGATGGTATTCATCCCTCCTGGGATGGTGCTGCTCTTCTATCTAGTAATATGGCTCATAGTCTTAGAGCTCAAACATGACAAATTGGGACTCAGGTCAGGAAGCAGACAGACTGGCTAAACCAACCGTCTGCTAGCGGCCTCGCGTCACCCAGGTCAGATAAATCCTATCACATAGAGCCTCTTTCACCTAGCTATCATCATATAGAGACTGTGTCTGTTCCCCGATTTTGGAAATCCAAAAAATGTTTAAACCTATCTAAGGTTAAAAATTTAATTGATGTTCAACAAATAAAAAACAGCTATAATACAGATGAGCAAATGATAAAGCTTGGGTTGCTGAATATTCGATCTCTTACTTCAAAAGCACTCGTTGTTAATGATATGATTTCAGATAATAACCTAGATGTGCTGTGTTTGACAGAAACCTGGCTAAAACCAAACGATTACATTACTTTAAATGAGTCCACCCCGCAAGATTACTGTTATAAACATGAACCCCGTCTGAAACGCAAAGGGGGTGGTGTTGCTGTAATTTATAGTAATATTTTCAAAACCACTAAGAAATCAAGTTTCGAATATAATTCTTTTGAAGTGTTAGTGCTTAATGTAAAAATATATAGTAAAAATGATAAATCACGTTTGAGATTTGTGCTGGCTACTGTATACAGGCCACCAGGGCACCATACAGACTTTATCAAAGAATTTGCGGACTTTCTATCTGAGTTAGTATTGGCTGCAGATAAAGTACTAATTGTTGGTGATTTTAATATACACATCGATAATGAAAAAGATGCATTGGGATTGGCATTTAAAGACATTGTAAACTCAATTGGAGTTAGACAACACGTGTCAGGACCTACTCATCGTCGTAATCATACTCTAGATCTAATAATATCACATGGAATAGATGTTGATGCCGTTGAAATTCTGCAGCAGAGCGATGACATCTCAGATCATTATCTAGTCTCGTGTAAATTACATTTAGCCAAGGCTGCAAAGCCGACTCCGTGTTACAAATATGTTAGACCTATCACTTCTGCTACTAAAGATTGCTTTATTAATAATCTTCCTGATCAGTTTCATCATTTTAGCATCCCGGATAGCTTAGAAAAACTTGATATTGCAACAGAAACTTTTAACTCTCTCTTTTCCAGCACTTTAGACACAGTTGCTCCTTTGCGCTTAAAGAAGATTAAAGAAAATAATCCAACGCCGTGGTACAACGAGCACACTCGGGCCCTTAAGAGAGCAGCCAGAAAAATGGAGCGCAACTGGAAGAAAACAAAATTAGAGGTATTTCGCATTTCATGGAAAGAGAGCTCGATTGCTTACAGAGAGGCTTTAAAAGCTGCTAGATCTGCTTATTTTTCAAACCTATTAGAAGAAAATAAACATAATCCTAGGTATTTATTTGAAACAGTGGCTAAACTAACGAAAAAGAAAGCTTCAAACACAGAAGGTTCCAAGCAGCACAGCAGTAATGACTTTATGAACTTCTTCACTTATAAGATTGATAATATCAGGGATAAAATTATAACTATGCAACCGTCTACTACAGTATCGCATCAGGCAGTGCATTGTAGTCTCCCTGAGGAAAAATTTGATTCATTCGTTGCTATAGGAGAGGAAGAATTTACTAAACTCGTTAAATCATCTAAATCTACAACATGTATGTTAGACCCTATACCGACTAAGCTACTGAAAGAGATGCTTCCAGAGGTCATAGATCCTCTTCTTAATATCATTAATTCCTCTTTGTCTCTAGGATACGTACCAAAAAACTTTAAGCTGGCTATGATTAAACCGCTTGTTAAAAAAACGCAACTTGATCCTTCAGAATTAGTCAATTACAGGCCGATCTCGAATCTACCTTTTCTGTCAAAGATATTAGAAAAGGCAGTATCCTCACAACTGTGTTCCTTTCTAGAAAGAAATGATATCTGCAAGGATTTTCAGTCCGGATTTAGACCATACCATAGTACTGAGACTGCTCTCGTTAGAGTCACAAATGATTTGCTCTTATCATCCAATCGTGGTTGTGTCTCTCTATTAGTGTTACTCGATCTTAGTGCTGCGTTTGACACCATTGACCACGACATTCTTTTAAATAGACTAGAAAACTATGTTGGCATTAGTGGAATTGCACTAGCATGGTTTAAATCATACTTATCTGACCGTTATCAGTTTGTAGCAGTAAATGAAGAGATGTCTCATCGATCACAAGTTCAGTATGGCGTACCACAGGGCTCAGTACTAGGACCGCTGCTGTTCACTCTGTACATGCTGCCATTAGGAGATATCATTAGGAAACATGGCATTAGCTTTCACTGTTATGCCGACGATACTCAGCTCTATATTTCTTCAAAACCTAACGAAACTTACCAATTCACTAAATTAACAGAATGCATAGCTGATATAAAAAACTGGATGACTCGTAATTTCCTACTTCTAAATTCTGAAAAAACAGAGTTTCTAATTATTGGACAAAAAACTTCCTCACGTAATAACCTAGAATACTGTCTAACACTTGATGGCTGCTCTGTTAAGTCTTCGTCGTCGGTTAGGAACCTGGGTGTGCTCTTTGATACCAATCTTTCATTTGAAAGTCACGTGTCTAGTATCTGTAAAACCGCATTTTTCCATCTTAAAAATATATCTAAATTACGCCATATGCTCTCATTGACAAATGCGGAACAATTAGTCCATGCGTTCATGACCTCAAGGCTAGATTATTGTAATGCTCTACTGGGTGGTTGCCCTGCACGCTTAATAAACAAACTACAGCTGGTCCAAAACGCAGCAGCTCGAGTTCTTACCAGAACCAGGAAGTATGACCATATTAGCCCAGTTCTGTGAACACTGCACTGGCTCCCTATTAAACATCGCATCAATTTTAAAATATTGCTGATTACTTACAAAGCACTAAATGGTTTAGCTCCGCAGTACTTGAGCGAGCTCTTAACGCATTATACTCCTTCACGTCTATTGCGATCTCAAAATTCCGGCCAGTTGATAATACCTAGAATATCTAAATCGACTGCTTGCGGTAGATCCTTTTCCTATTTAGCACCAAAACTTTGGAACAGCCTTCCTACCATTGTCCGGGAAGCAGACACACTCTGTCAGTTCAAATCTAGATTAAAGACACATCTCTTTGACATAGCATTCACATAATACATTATAGACTTCTATAATTCAATATTAGGCTGCATAGATTAGGTCAGCTGGAACCGGGAACACTTCCCATAAATCCTGATGTACTTGTTACATCATGAGAAGAATGGCATCTACGCTAATTTTAGTGTCTTTGTTTATCCCAAGGTTTTCCCGCAGCCTGCCGGATCCAGGCCGTTTCCAGATCTGATGAAGGACCTTCGCCTGGACCCGATGTCAATGCAGTGCTGAAGGGCCAACTAGTCTCTCCCTATGGAGGATCCCTTTCCCACTCTACAGATAACGCGTCGTCGGGAAAACTCAATTTGCGTATCTACCCCGAATTGATAAAATAAAATAAAATTCTGAATCAAAACTATAAGGAAACACCAGTAATTTGTTTAGGTTTGGTTTGTAGGGAATTCCAAACCTGCACACATATATTCAAACGCACATAACTATAGAACCCGTTCTTAATGCGCATCTGAACGCCATCAGCGTTTCTCACAGGTTCGCGTTTAAAGTCTGTGTAGAGAGAATGGTGTCGTCTTGGCGGCCCTAATTTAAAAACAAATGATCGTTGCGACGGAAGCGAATCAATCAAAACTAACTTTAGCTGGAAAATAACTTTATTAAAGAACCGCTATAAAGCCAAAACAATCTTACGTTATATTATACATTTATCTCTGTGAAGCTGCTTTGAGACAATCTACATTGTTAAAAGCGCTATATAAATGAAGATGACTTGACTTGACTTGTTCAGACGGAGTGTGCGTGAGAGCGCCCTCTTGTGTTCAGATGGAGTGTGTGTGAGGGCGCCCTCTTGTGTTCAGACGGAGTGTGTGTGAGAGCGCTCTCTGGTGTTCAGACGGAGTGTGTGTGACAGCGCCCTCTGGGGTTCAGACGGAGTGTGTGTGAGAGCGCTCTCTGGTGTTCAGACGGAGTGTGTGTGAGAGCGCCCTCTGGGGTTCAGACGGAGTGTGTGTGAGAGCGCTCTCTGGTGTTCAGACGGAGTGTGTGTGAGAGCGCCCTCTGGGGTTCAGACGGAGTGTGTGTGAGAGCGCTCGCTGGTGTTCAGATGGAGTGTGTGTGAGAGCGCCCTCTGGTGTTCAGATGGAGTGTGTTTGAGGGCGCCCTCTGGTGTTCAGATGGAGTGTGTGTGACAGCGCCCTCTGGTGTTCAGATGGAGTGTGTGTGAGAGCGCCCTCTGGTGTTCAGATGGAGTGTGTGTGAGAGCGCCCTCTTGTGTTCAGATGGAGTGTGTGTGAGGGCGCCCTCTTGTGTTCAGATGGAGTGTGTGTGAGAGCGCCCTCTGGTGTTCAGATGGAGTGTGTGTGAGAGCGCCCTCTTGTGTTCAGATGGAGTGTGTGTGAGGGCACCCTCTTGTGTTCAGATGGAGTTTGTGTGAGGGCGCCCTCTTGTGTTCAGATGGAGTGTGTGTGAGGGCGCCCTCTGGTGTTCAGACGGAGTGTGCGTGAGAGCGCCCTCTTGTGTTCAGATGGAGTGTGTGTGAGGGCGCCCTCTTGTGTTCAGACGGAGTGTGTGTGAGGGCGCCCTCTGGTGTTCAGACGGAGTGTGTATGAGAGCGCCCTCTATTGTTCAGACAGAGTGTGTGTGAGAGCGCCCTCTGGTGTTCAGACGGAGTGTGTGTGAGAGCGCCCTCTGGTGTTCAGACGGAGTGTGTGTGAGAGCGCTCTCTGGTGTTCAGATGGAGTGTGTGTGAGGGCGCCCTCTGGTGTTCAGATGGAGTGTGTGTGAGAACGCCCTCTGGTGTTCAGATGGAGTGTGTGTGAGAGCGCCATCTGGTGTTCAGATGGAGTGTGTGTGAGAACGCCCTCTGGTGTTCAGATGGAGTGTGTGTGAGGGCGCCTTCATATGGAGTGTGTGTGAGAGTGCCCTCTTGTGTTCAAATGCAGTGTGTGTGAGGGCGCCCTCTTGTGTTAAGATGGAGTGTGTTTGAGGGCGCCCTCTGGTGTTCAGATGGAGTGTGTGTGAGGGCGCCCTCTGGTGTTCAGATGGAGTGTGTGTGAGAGCGCCCTCTGGTGTTAAGATGGGGTGTGTTTGAGGGCGCCCTCTGGTGCTCAAATGGAGTGTGTGTGAGAGCGCCCTCTTGTGTTCAGATGGAGTGTGTGTGCGAGCACCCTCTGGTGTTAAGATGGAGTGTGTTTGAGGGCGCCCTCTGGTGCTCAGATGGAGTGTGTGTGAGAGCGCCCTCTGGTGTTCAGATGGAGTGTGTTTGTGAGGGCGCCCACTGGTGTTCAGACGGAGTGTGTGTGAGAGCGCCCTCTTGTGTTCAGATGGAGTGTGTGTGAGGGCGCCCTCTTGTGTTCAGATGGAGTGTGTGTGACAGCGCCCTCTGGTGTTCAGATGGAGTGTGTGTGAGAGCGCCCTCTGGTGTTCAGATGGAGTGTGTGTGAGAGCGCCCTCTTATGTTCAGATGGAGTGTGTGTGAGCGCCCTCTTGTGTTCAGATGGAGTGTGTTTGAGGGCGCCCTCTGGTGTTCGGATGGAGTGTGTGTGAGAGCGCCCTCTGGTGTTCAGACGGAGTGTGTTTGAGGGCACCCTCTGGTGATAAAGATAAAGGAACTGGAGTGTGTGTGAGAGCGCCCTCTTGTGTTCAGATGGAGTGTGTGTGAGAGCGCCCTCTTGTGTTCAGATGGAGTGTGTGTGAGAGCGCCCTCTGGTGTTCAGATGGAGTGTGTTTGACAGCGCCCTCTGGTGTTCAGATGGAGTGTGTGTGAGAGCGCCCTCTGGTGTTCAGACGGAGTGTGTGTGAGAGCGCCCTCTTGTGTTCAGATGGAGTGTGTGTGAGGGCGCCCTCTGGTGTTCAGATGGAGTGTGTGTGAGAGCGCCCTCTTGTGTTCAGATGGAGTGTGTGTGAGGGCGCCCTCTTGTGTTCAGATGGAGTGTGTGTGAGAGCGCCCTCTGGTGTTCAGATGGAGTGTGTGTGAGAGCGCCCTCTTGTGTTCAGATGGAGTGTGTGTGAGCGCCCTCTTGTGTTCAGATGGAGTGTGTTTGAGGGCGCCCTCTGGTGTTCAGATGGAGTGTGTGTGAGAGCGCCCTCTGGTGTTAAGATGGAGTGTGTTTGAGGGCGCCCTCTGGTGCTCAGATGGAGTGTGTGTGAGAGCGCCCTCTTGTGTTCAGATGGAGTGTGTGTGAGGGCGCCCTCTGGTGTTCAGACGGAGTGTGTGTGAGAGCGCCCTCTTGTTTTCAGATGGAGTGTGTGTGAGGGCGCCCTCTTGTGTTCAGACGGAGTGTGTGTGAGGGCGCCCTCTGGTGTTCAGATGGAGTGTGTGTGAGAGCGCCCTCTTGTGTTCAGATGGAGTGTGTGTGAGCGCCCTCTTGTGTTCAAATGGAGTGTGTTTGTGAGGGCGCCCTCTGGTGTTCAGATGGAGTGTGTGTGAGAGCGCCCTCTTGTGTTCAGACAGAGTGTGTGTGAGAGCCCTCTTGTGTTCAGACGGAGTGTGTGTGAGAGCGCCCTCTTGTGTTCAGATGGAGTGTGTGTGAGAGCGCCCTCTGGTGTTCAGATGGAGTGTGTTTGTGAGGGCGCCCACTGGTGTTCAGACGGAGTGTGTGTGAGAGCGCCCTCTTGTGTTCAGATGGAGTGTGTGTGAGGGCGCCCTCTTGTGTTCAGACGGAGTGTGTGTGAGGGCGCCCTCTGGTGTTCAAATGGAGTGTGTGTGAGGGCGCCCTCTGGTGTTCAGATGGAGTGTGTGTGAGGGCGCCCTCTGGTGTTCAGATGGAGTGTGTGTGAGAGCGCCCTCTTGTGTTCAGATGGAGTGTGTGTGAGAGCACCATCCGGTGTTCAGATGGAGTGTGTGTGAGAGCGCCCTCTTGTGTTCAGACGGAGTGTGTGTGAGGGCGCCCTCTGGTGTTAAGATGGAGTGTGTTTGAGGGCGCCCTCTGGTGCTCAGATGGAGTGTGTGTGAGGGCGCCCTCTGGTGTTCAGACGGAGTGTGTGTGAGAGCGCCCTCTTGTGTTCAGATGGAGTGTGTGTGAGGGCGCCCTCTGGTGTTCAGACGGAGTGTGTGTGAGGGCGCCCTCTGGTGTTCAGATGGAGTGTGTGTGAGAGCGCCCTCTTGTGTTCAGATGCAGTGTGTGTGAGCGCCCTCTTGTGTTAAGATGGAGTGTGTTTGAGGGCGCCCTCTGGTGTTCAGATGGAGTGTGTGTGAGAGCGCCCTCTGGTGTTCAGATGGAGTGTGTGTGAGAGCGCCCTCTTGTGTTCAGATGCAGTGTGTGTGAGCGCCCTCTTGTGTTAAGATGGAGTGTGTTTGAGGGCGCCCTCTGGTGTTCAGATGGAGTGTGTGTGAGGGCGCCCTCTGGTGTTCAGATGGAGTGTGTGTGAGAGCGCCCTCTTGTGTTCAGATGGAGTGTGTGTGAGCGCCCTCTTGTGTTCAGATGGAGTGTGTTTGAGGGCGCCCTCTGGTGTTCAGATGGAGTGTGTGTGAGAGCGCCCTCTGGTGTTAAGATGGAGTGTGTTTGAGGGCGCCCTCTGGTGTTCAGATGGAGTGTGTGTGAGAGCGCCCTCTTGTGTTCAGATGGAGTGTGTGTGAGGGCGCCCTCTGGTGTTCAGACGGAGTGTGTGTGAGAGCGCCCTCTTGTGTTCAGATGGAGTGTGTGTGAGGGCGCCCTCTTGTGTTCAGACGGAGTGTGTGTGAGGGCGCCCTCTGGTGTTCAGATGGAGTGTGTGTGAGAGCGCCCTCTTGTGTTCAGATGGAGTGTGTGTGAGCGCCCTCTTGTGTTCAAATGGAGTGTGTTTGTGAGGGCGCCCTCTGGTGTTCAGATGGAGTGTGTGTGAGAGCGCCCTCTTGTGTTCAGACAGAGTGTGTGTGAGAGCCCTCTTGTGTTCAGACGGAGTGTGTGTGAGAGCGCCCTCTTGTGTTCAGATGGAGTGTGTGTGAGAGCGCCCTCTGGTGTTCAGATGGAGTGTGTTTGTGAGGGCGCCCACTGGTGTTCAGACGGAGTGTGTGTGAGAGCGCCCTCTTGTGTTCAGATGGAGTGTGTGTGAGGGCGCCCTCTTGTGTTCAGACGGAGTGTGTGTGAGGGCGCCCTCTGGTGTTCAAATGGAGTGTGTGTGAGAGCGCCCTCTGGTGTTCAGATGGAGTGTGTGTGAGGGCGCCCTCTGGTGTTCAGATGGAGTGTGTGTGAGAGCGCCCTCTTGTGTTCAGATGGAGTGTGTGTGAGAGCACCATCCGGTGTTCAGATGGAGTGTGTGTGAGAGCGCCCTCTTGTGTTCAGACGGAGTGTGTGTGAGGGCGCCCTCTGGTGTTAAGATGGAGTGTGTTTGAGGGCGCCCTCTGGTGCTCAGATGGAGTGTGTGTGAGGGCGCCCTCTGGTGTTCAGACGGAGTGTGTGTGAGAGCGCCCTCTTGTGTTCAGATGGAGTGTGTGTGAGGGCGCCCTCTGGTGTTCAGACGGAGTGTGTGTGAGGGCGCCCTCTGGTGTTCAGATGGAGTGTGTGTGAGAGCGCCCTCTTGTGTTCAGATGCAGTGTGTGTGAGCGCCCTCTTGTGTTAAGATGGAGTGTGTTTGAGGGCGCCCTCTGGTGTTCAGATGGAGTGTGTGTGAGAGCGCCCTCTGGTGTTCAGATGGAGTGTGTGTGAGAGCGCCCTCTTGTGTTCAGATGCAGTGTGTGTGAGCGCCCTCTTGTGTTAAGATGGAGTGTGTTTGAGGGCGCCCTCTTGTGTTAAGATGGAGTGTGTTTGAGGGCGCCCTCTGGTGTTCAGATGGAGTGTGTGTGAGAGCGCCCTCTGGTGTTCAGATGGAGTGTGTGTGAGAGCGCCCTCTTGTGTTCAGATGCAGTGTGTGTGAGCGCCCTCTTGTGTTAAGATGGAGTGTGTTTGAGGGCGCCCTCTGGTGTTCAGATGGAGTGTGTGTGAGGGCGCCCTCTGGTGTTCAGATGGAGTGTGTGTGAGAGCGCCCTCTTGTGTTCAGATGGAGTGTGTGTGAGCGCCCTCTTGTGTTCAGATGGAGTGTGTTTGAGGGCGCCCTCTGGTGTTCAGATGGAGTGTGTGTGAGAGCGCCCTCTGGTGTTAAGATGGAGTGTGTTTGAGGGCGCCCTCTGGTGCTCAGATGGAGTGTGTGTGAGAGCGCCCTCTTGTGTTCAGATGGAGTGTGTGTGAGGGCGCCCTCTGGTGTTCAGACGGAGTGTGTGTGAGAGCGCCCTCTTGTGTTCAGATGGAGTGTGTGTGAGGGCGCCCTCTTGTGTTCAGACGGAGTGTGTGTGAGGGCGCCCTCTGGTGTTCAGATGGAGTGTGTGTGAGAGCGCCCTCTTGTGTTCAGATGGAGTGTGTGTGAGCGCCCTCTTGTGTTCAAATGGAGTGTGTTTGTGAGGGCGCCCTCTGGTGTTCAGATGGAGTGTGTGTGAGAGCGCCCTCTTGTGTTCAGACAGAGTGTGTGTGAGGGCGCCCTCTGGTGTTCAGGGTTAGGGTGGGTTAGGGTTAGGGTTAGGGTTAGGGTTAGGGTTAGGTGAGAGAAGATCCAAGATCCAAACCTGAGGTCTAAATCTGGTTTTGCACTGGCCCTAACACACATGGCCGCTTCGCACAAACACAAGGATGGACCAAAATAATGTCCAGAGAGATGTATAAAAATATAAAAAGAGGGTTAAATCACCGTGGGGTACGCCAATGAGGGCTTGAAGCCAGAAAAGCGATGGGTAGGTTTAGTGAGAAAGTGAGAGGGGCATAAACATTATTAACCCACGTCTGTTTGGACGAAGGGAGACATTTAAACATTAAAACAGACCAACTCACGCCTGTTTGGGCGATGAGAAAAAATTATATTAGGCTCTGCTACATCACCACACACCAATGATGGCGGCCATTTTATGTTTTACAGTCTGCGTCATTCAGGAGCACTTCGCGACGCGTTTCGAGCTCGACCACAGCTCTCATCAGGCGATTTTGAATGACTACTGTCTCTTTTCCCCTGCTTTATAGCTTTCAAAAGGGGCGTGGCCCCTCTAACTGTCACACAAGCACCTTTCAGCATAAAATAATGCGTCACGAGTCATTTTTCTGCTATCAACCTTCTTGTTTTTAATTTTAAATATTTTTATAAATGTATACAAACACTCACAAACATCACAAGGAACACCCAAGTGCCGAGAACGAAGTCCAGAGTATCAGGCACTGGCTGAGTTAGGTGAGAGAAGATCCAAGATCCAAACCTGAGGTCTAAATCTGGTTTTGCACTGGCCCTAACACACATGGCCGCTTCGCACAAACACAAGGATGGACCAAAATAATGTCCAGAGAGATGTATAAAAATATAAAAAGAGGGTTAAATCACCGTGGGGTACGCCAATGGGGGCTTGAAGCCAGAAAAGCGATGGGTAGGTTTAGTGAGAAAGTGAGAGGGGCATAAACATTATTAACCCACGTCTGTTTGGACGAAGGGAGACATTTAAACATTAAAACAGACCAACTCACGCCTGTTTGGGCGATGAGAAAAAATTATATTAGGCTCTGCTACATCACCACACACCAATGATGGCGGCCATTTTATGTTTTACAGTCTGCGTCATTCAGGAGCACTTCGCGACGCGTTTCGAGCTCGACCACAGCTCTCATCAGGCGATTTTGAATGACTACTGTCTCTTTTCCCCTGCTTTATAGCTTTCAAAAGGGGCGTGGCCCCTCTAACTGTCACACAAGCACCTTTCAGCATAAAATAATGCGTCACGAGTCATTTTTCTGCTATCAACCTTCTTGTTTTTAATTTTAAATATTTTTATAAATGTATACAAACACTCACAAACATCACAAGGAACACCCAAGTGCCGAGAACGAAGTCCAGAGTATCAGGCACTGGCTGAGTTAGGTGAGAGAAGATCCAAGATCCAAACCTGAGGTCTAAATCTGGTTTTGCACTGGCCCTAACACACATGGCCGCTTCGCACAAACACAAGGATGGACCAAAATAATGTCCAGAGAGATGTATAAAAATATAAAAAGAGGGTTAAATCACCGTGGGGTACGCCAATGGGGGCTTGAAGCCAGAAAAGCGATGGGTAGGTTTAGTGAGAAAGTGAGAGGGGCATAAACATTATTAACCCACGTCTGTTTGGACGAAGGGAGACATTTAAACATTAAAACAGACCAACTCACGCCTGTTTGGGCGATGAGAAAAAATTATATTAGGCTCTGCTACATCACCACACACCAATGATGGCGGCCATTTTATGTTTTACAGTCTGCGTCATTCAGGAGCACTTCGCGACGCGTTTCGAGCTCGACCACAGCTCTCATCAGGCGATTTTGAATGACTACTGTCTCTTTTCCCCTGCTTTATAGCTTTCAAAAGGGGCGTGGCCCCTCTAACTGTCACACAAGCACCTTTCAGCATAAAATAATGCGTCACGAGTCATTTTTCTGCTATCAACCTTCTTGTTTTTAATTTTAAATATTTTTATAAATGTATACAAACACTCACAAACATCACAAGGAACACCCAAGTGCCGAGAACGAAGTCCAGAGTATCAGGCACTGGCTGAGTTAGGTGAGAGAAGATCCAAGATCCAAACCTGAGGTCTAAATCTGGTTTTGCACTGGCCCTAACACACATGGCCGCTGGGTTAGGGTTAGGGTTAGGGTTAGGGTTAGGGTTAGGGTTAGGTTAGGGTTAGGTTAGGTTAGGGTTAGGGGAATGAGAAATCCAAGATCTGGGACCCTAAGGTCCCAGAAATGGCTGTGCACTGGCCTACATTCTGCTGACCACTAAAGGTTTACCCAAGGTCAAGAAAGGGTTAGATGCCGTGATCTAAAGTCCCACTATACTGTCCACTTGACAAATACGTAAATCTGTATATACTATTTGTAATTAATAATTATAATGTTAACACCTTATAGCCCGTCTCATAATATCTGTTTTGTGTTTTAGACCACACACCTGTTGTGTATATATATATATATATATATATATATATTTCTTTATTTATTTAATTACCTATATGGTTGTGTTATGCTATAATGAGTGTAATAAATGGGATGACCCCTATTTTATATGTTTGTCTTTAATATTCTCACAGGGGTCGACCAAAGAGGGCTGACAGCAGTCGGGGTAGGCGACGGAGGGCCATCCAGACCGCATTAACAGGTGAGTGGGGTAGATTTTAGTGTAGAAAATGGGGTAATTGATATTTTTGTTTGTTTGTTTTTAATATTCTCCCAGGGTTCGACCAGAGAGGGCTGACAACAGTCAAGGAAGGCGTTAAAAGGCCATCCAGACCGGATTGACAGGTAAGTGGGGTAGATTTTAGTGTAGAAAATGGGGTAATTGATATTTTTGTTTGTTTGTCTTTAATATTCTCCCAGGGGTCGACCAGAGAGGGCTGACAGCAGTCGGGGTAGGCGACGGAGGGCCGTCCAGACCGCATTAACAGGTGAGTGGGGTAGATTTTAGTGTAGAAAATGGGGTAATTGATATTTTTGTTTGTTTGTTTTTAATATTCTCCCAGGGTTCGACCAGAGAGGGCTGACAACAGTCAAGGAAGGCGTTAAAAGGCCGTCCAGACCGGATTGACAGGTAAGTGGGGTAGATTTTAGTGTAGAAAATGGGGTAATTGATATTTTTGTTTGTTTGTCTTTAATATTCTCCCAGGGGTCGACCAGAGAGGGCTGACAGCAGTCGGGGTAGGCGACGGAGGGCCGTCCAGACCGCATTAACAGGTGAGTGGGGTAGGTTTTAGTGCAGAAAATGGGGTAATTGATATTTTTGTTTGATTGTTTTTGAAATTTCTTGCAGGGGTCGACCAGAGAGGGCTAACCAGAGTCGGGGTGGGCGATGGAGGGCCGTCCCGACTGGATTAACAGGTGAGTGGGGTAGGTTTTAGTGTGATAGGTTATATTGGGGTTATGAAATATGGGGCTTTTTATGTCCGTTGTAATTTATGAGGGGTGATTGACGGGTAGGTTAGGGTTAGGGTTAGAGTTAGGGTTAGGGTTAGAGTGGGTTAGAGGTTAGGGTTAGAGTTAGGGTTAGAGGTTAGAGTTAGGGTTAGAGTGTAGGGTTAGAGTGTTAGGGTTAGAGGGTTAGGGTTAGGATAGGAGATGAAAACCAGAATGATTCACCAGGAGAATCATACAGATGTACCTCTACTGCCATCTAGCTATCACACACCAACTTTGCAATGATTCATGGATTTATAAAAGATTAACTTTATTTAAAACAGTGGGATTTTACAAATGTATATTTAATTGATGGACATTTTTAATATGTAGTCCAATGATGATAGATAGATAGATAGATAGATAGATAGATAGATAGATAGATAGATAGATAGATAGATAGATAGATAGATAGATAGATAGATAGAACATTTATTGTTACATTTTCATTTGCTAAAGCCCAAAGTTTAAAATGACCTGTAAAAAAAAATGATTTTTATTTTAAGGTTCTGAAATCACTCATAAAAACTGAAAGGTCACAAGGTCAAGCTGTCTGCCATAGACTGTAGAACTAATCAGATGATTAAAAACTACAAATGAATGAATGATAGATAGTCAGGTTAAAGTTCACAGAACATAGATAGATAGATAGATAGATAGATAGATAGATAGATAGATAGATAGATAGATAGATAGATAGATGCAACATTTATTGTTACATTTTCATTTGCTAAAGCCCAAAGTTTAAAATGACCTGTAAAAATAAATGGATTTTTATTTTAAGGTTCTGAAATCACTCATAAAAACTGAAAGGTCACAAGGTCAAGCTGTCTGCCATAGACTGTAGAACTAATCAGATGATTAAAAACTACAAATGAATGAATGATAGATAGTCAGGTTAAAGTTCACAGAACATAGATAGATAGATAGATAGATAGATAGATAGATAGATAGATAGATAGATAGATAGATAGATAGATAGATTACGAATGAAAAATGTGTTTTTCTGCTACGCCTGGGAAATCGTAGCAGGTTTTAACTAAAGGTAATTAAACTTTCCTCCACCAGAGGGCAAGATGAGCTGGGGTTAGACTTGGGGGCAGACAGGATAGGAGATGAAAACCAGAATGATTCACCAGGAGAATCATACAGATGTACCTCTACTGCCATCTAGCTATCACACACCAACTTTGCAATGATTCATGGATTTATAAAAGATTAACTTTATTTAAAACAGTGGGATTTTACAAATGTATATTTAATTGATGGACATTTTTAATATGTAGTCCAATGATGATAGATAGATAGATAGATAGATAGATAGATAGATAGATAGATAGATAGATAGATAGATAGAACATTTATTGTTACATTTTCATTTGCTAAAGCCCAAAGTTTAAAATGACCTGTAAAAAAAAATGATTTTTATTTTAAGGTTCTGAAATCACTCATAAAAACTGAAAGGTCACAAGGTCAAGCTGTCTGCCATAGACTGTAGAACTAATCAGATGATTAAAAACTACAAATGAATGAATGATAGATAGTCAGGTTAAAGTTCACAGAACATAGATAGATAGATAGATAGATAGATAGATAGATAGATAGATAGATAGATAGATAGATTACGAATGAAAAATGTGTTTTTCTGCTACGCCTGGGAAATCGTAGCAGGTTTTAACTAAAGGTAATTAAACTTTCCTCCACCAGAGGGCAAGATGAGCTGGGGTTAGACTTGGGGGCAGACAGGATAGGAGATGAAAACCAGAATGATTCACCAGGAGAATCATACAGATGTACCTCTACTGCCATCTAGCTATCACACACCAACTTTGCAATGATTCATGGATTTATAAAAGATTAACTTTATTTAAAACAGTGGGATTTTACAAATGTATATTTAATTGATGGACATTTTTAATATGTAGTCCAATGATGATAGATAGATAGATAGATAGATAGATAGATAGATAGATAGATAGATAGATAGATAGATAGATAGATAGATAGATAGATAGAACATTTATTGTTACATTTTCATTTGCTAAAGCCCAAAGTTTAAAATGACCTGTAAAAAAAAATGATTTTTATTTTAAGGTTCTGAAATCACTCATAAAAACTGAAAGGTCACAAGGTCAAGCTGTCTGCCATAGACTGTAGAACTAATCAGATGATTAAAAACTACAAATGAATGAATGATAGATAGTCAGGTTAAAGTTCACAGAACATAGATAGATAGATAGATAGATAGATAGATAGATAGATAGATAGATAGATAGATAGATAGATGCAACATTTATTGTTACATTTTCATTTGCTAAAGCCCAAAGTTTAAAATGACCTGTAAAAATAAATGGATTTTTATTTTAAGGTTCTGAAATCACTCATAAAAACTGAAAGGTCACAAGGTCAAGCTGTCTGCCATAGACTGTAGAACTAATCAGATGATTAAAAACTACAAATGAATGAATGATAGATAGTCAGGTTAAAGTTCACAGAACATAGATAGATAGATAGATAGATAGATAGATAGATAGATAGATAGATAGATAGATAGATAGATAGATAGATTACGAATGAAAAATGTGTTTTTCTGCTACGCCTGGGAAATCGTAGCAGGTTTTAACTAAAGGTAATTAAACTTTCCTCCACCAGAGGGCAAGATGAGCTGGGGTTAGACTTGGGGGCAGACAGGATAGGAGATGAAAACCAGAATGATTCACCAGGAGAATCATACAGATGTACCTCTACTGCCATCTAGCTATCACACACCAACTTTGCAATGATTCATGGATTTATAAAAGATTAACTTTATTTAAAACAGTGGGATTTTACAAATGTATATTTAATTGATGGACATTTTTAATATGTAGTCCAATGATGATAGATAGATAGATAGATAGATAGATAGATAGATAGATAGATAGATAGAACATTTATTGTTACATTTTCATTTGCTAAAGCCCAAAGTTTAAAATGACCTGTAAAAAAAAATGATTTTTATTTTAAGGTTCTGAAATCACTCATAAAAACTGAAAGGTCACAAGGTCAAGCTGTCTGCCATAGACTGTAGAACTAATCAGATGATTAAAAACTACAAATGAATGAATGATAGATAGTCAGGTTAAAGTTCACAGAACATAGATAGATAGATAGATAGATAGATAGATAGATAGATAGATAGATAGATAGATAGATAGATGCAACATTTATTGTTACATTTTCATTTGCTAAAGCCCAAAGTTTAAAATGACCTGTAAAAATAAATGGATTTTTATTTTAAGGTTCTGAAATCACTCATAAAAACTGAAAGGTCACAAGGTCAAGCTGTCTGCCATAGACTGTAGAACTAATCAGATGATTAAAAACTACAAATGAATGAATGATAGATAGTCAGGTTAAAGTTCACAGAACATAGATAGATAGATAGATAGATAGATAGATAGATAGATAGATAGATAGATAGATAGATAGATAGATAGATAGATAGATAGATAGATAGATGCAACATTTATTGTTACATTTTCATTTGCTAAAGCCCAAAGTTTAAAATGACCTGTAAAAATAAATGGATTTTTATTTTAAGGTTCTGAAATCACTCATAAAAACTGAAAGGTCACAAGGTCAAGCTGTCTGCCATAGACTGTAGAACTAATCAGATGATTAAAAACTACAAATGAATGAATGATAGATAGTCAGGTTAAAGTTCACAGAACATAGATAGATAGATAGATAGATAGATAGATAGATAGATAGATAGATAGATAGATAGATAGATAGATAGATAGATAGATAGAGTTAGGGTTAGAGTTAGAGTTAGGGTTAGAGTTAGAAGGGTTAGGGTTAGAGTATGGTTAGGTTAGGTTAGGTTAGAGTTAGAGTGTAGGTTAGAGTTAGGGTTAGGAGTTAGGATAGGAGATGAAAACCAGAATGATTCACCAGGAGAATCATACAGATGTTAGGGTTAGGGTTAGGATAGGAGATGAAAACCAGAATGATTCACCAGGAGAATCATACAGATGTACCTCTACTGCCATCTAGCTATCACACACCAACTTTGCAATGATTCATGGATTTATAAAAGATTAACTTTATTTAAAACAGTGGGATTTTACAAATGTATATTTAATTGATGGACATTTTTAATATGTAGTCCAATGATGATAGATAGATAGATAGATAGATAGATAGATAGATAGATAGATAGATAGATAGATAGATAGATAGAACATTTATTGTTACATTTTCATTTGCTAAAGCCCAAAGTTTAAAATGACCTGTAAAAAAAAATGATTTTTATTTTAAGGTTCTGAAATCACTCATAAAAACTGAAAGGTCACAAGGTCAAGCTGTCTGCCATAGACTGTAGAACTAATCAGATGATTAAAAACTACAAATGAATGAATGATAGATAGTCAGGTTAAAGTTCACAGAACATAGATAGATAGATAGATAGATAGATAGATAGATAGATAGATAGATAGATAGATAGATAGATGCAACATTTATTGTTACATTTTCATTTGCTAAAGCCCAAAGTTTAAAATGACCTGTAAAAATAAATGGATTTTTATTTTAAGGTTCTGAAATCACTCATAAAAACTGAAAGGTCACAAGGTCAAGCTGTCTGCCATAGACTGTAGAACTAATCAGATGATTAAAAACTACAAATGAATGAATGATAGATAGTCAGGTTAAAGTTCACAGAACATAGATAGATAGATAGATAGATAGATAGATAGATAGATAGATAGATAGATAGATAGATAGATAGATTACGAATGAAAAATGTGTTTTTCTGCTACGCCTGGGAAATCGTAGCAGGTTTTAACTAAAGGTAATTAAACTTTCCTCCACCAGAGGGCAAGATGAGCTGGGGTTAGACTTGGGGGCAGACAGGATAGGAGATGAAAACCAGAATGATTCACCAGGAGAATCATACAGATGTACCTCTACTGCCATCTAGCTATCACACACCAACTTTGCAATGATTCATGGATTTATAAAAGATTAACTTTATTTAAAACAGTGGGATTTTACAAATGTATATTTAATTGATGGACATTTTTAATATGTAGTCCAATGATGATAGATAGATAGATAGATAGATAGATAGATAGATAGATAGATAGATAGATAGATAGATAGATAGATAGATAGATAGAACATTTATTGTTACATTTTCATTTGCTAAAGCCCAAAGTTTAAAATGACCTGTAAAAAAAAATGATTTTTATTTTAAGGTTCTGAAATCACTCATAAAAACTGAAAGGTCACAAGGTCAAGCTGTCTGCCATAGACTGTAGAACTAATCAGATGATTAAAAACTACAAATGAATGAATGATAGATAGTCAGGTTAAAGTTCACAGAACATAGATAGATAGATAGATAGATAGATAGATAGATAGATAGATAGATAGATAGATAGATAGATAGATGCAACATTTATTGTTACATTTTCATTTGCTAAAGCCCAAAGTTTAAAATGACCTGTAAAAATAAATGGATTTTTATTTTAAGGTTCTGAAATCACTCATAAAAACTGAAAGGTCACAAGGTCAAGCTGTCTGCCATAGACTGTAGAACTAATCAGATGATTAAAAACTACAAATGAATGAATGATAGATAGTCAGGTTAAAGTTCACAGAACATAGATAGATAGATAGATAGATAGATAGATAGATAGATAGATAGATAGATAGATAGATAGATAGATAGATAGATAGATAGATGCAACATTTATTGTTACATTTTCATTTGCTAAAGCCCAAAGTTTAAAATGACCTGTAAAAATAAATGGATTTTTATTTTAAGGTTCTGAAATCACTCATAAAAACTGAAAGGTCACAAGGTCAAGCTGTCTGCCATAGACTGTAGAACTAATCAGATGATTAAAAACTACAAATGAATGAATGATAGATAGTCAGGTTAAAGTTCACAGAACATAGATAGATAGATAGATAGATAGATAGATAGATAGATAGATAGATAGATAGATAGATAGATAGATAGATAGATAGATAGATAGATAGAGTTAGGGTTAGAGTTAGAGTTAGGGTTAGAGTTAGAAGGGTTAGGGTTAGAGTATGGTTAGGTTAGGTTAGGTTAGAGTTAGAGTGTAGGTTAGAGTTAGGGTTAGGAGTTAGGATAGGAGATGAAAACCAGAATGATTCACCAGGAGAATCATACAGATGTTAGGGTTAGGGTTAGGATAGGAGATGAAAACCAGAATGATTCACCAGGAGAATCATACAGATGTACCTCTACTGCCATCTAGCTATCACACACCAACTTTGCAATGATTCATGGATTTATAAAAGATTAACTTTATTTAAAACAGTGGGATTTTACAAATGTATATTTAATTGATGGACATTTTTAATATGTAGTCCAATGATGATAGATAGATAGATAGATAGATAGATAGATAGATAGATAGATAGATAGATAGATAGATAGATAGATAGATAGATAGAACATTTATTGTTACATTTTCATTTGCTAAAGCCCAAAGTTTAAAATGACCTGTAAAAAAAAATGATTTTTATTTTAAGGTTCTGAAATCACTCATAAAAACTGAAAGGTCACAAGGTCAAGCTGTCTGCCATAGACTGTAGAACTAATCAGATGATTAAAAACTACAAATGAATGAATGATAGATAGTCAGGTTAAAGTTCACAGAACATAGATAGATAGATAGATAGATAGATAGATAGATAGATAGATAGATAGATAGATAGATAGATGCAACATTTATTGTTACATTTTCATTTGCTAAAGCCCAAAGTTTAAAATGACCTGTAAAAATAAATGGATTTTTATTTTAAGGTTCTGAAATCACTCATAAAAACTGAAAGGTCACAAGGTCAAGCTGTCTGCCATAGACTGTAGAACTAATCAGATGATTAAAAACTACAAATGAATGAATGATAGATAGTCAGGTTAAAGTTCACAGAACATAGATAGATAGATAGATAGATAGATAGATAGATAGATAGATAGATAGATAGATAGATAGATAGATTACGAATGAAAAATGTGTTTTTCTGCTACGCCTGGGAAATCGTAGCAGGTTTTAACTAAAGGTAATTAAACTTTCCTCCACCAGAGGGCAAGATGAGCTGGGGTTAGACTTGGGGGCAGACAGGATAGGAGATGAAAACCAGAATGATTCACCAGGAGAATCATACAGATGTACCTCTACTGCCATCTAGCTATCACACACCAACTTTGCAATGATTCATGGATTTATAAAAGATTAACTTTATTTAAAACAGTGGGATTTTACAAATGTATATTTAATTGATGGACATTTTTAATATGTAGTCCAATGATGATAGATAGATAGATAGATAGATAGATAGATAGATAGATAGATAGATAGATAGAACATTTATTGTTACATTTTCATTTGCTAAAGCCCAAAGTTTAAAATGACCTGTAAAAAAAAATGATTTTTATTTTAAGGTTCTGAAATCACTCATAAAAACTGAAAGGTCACAAGGTCAAGCTGTCTGCCATAGACTGTAGAACTAATCAGATGATTAAAAACTACAAATGAATGAATGATAGATAGTCAGGTTAAAGTTCACAGAACATAGATAGATAGATATATAGATAGATAGATAGATAGATAGATAGATAGATAGATAGATGCAACATTTATTGTTACATTTTCATTTGCTAAAGCCCAAAGTTTAAAATGACCTGTAAAAATAAATGGATTTTTATTTTAAGGTTCTGAAATCACTCATAAAAACTGAAAGGTCACAAGGTCAAGCTGTCTGCCATAGACTGTAGAACTAATCAGATGATTAAAAACTACAAATGAATGAATGATAGATAGTCAGGTTAAAGTTCACAGAACATAGATAGATAGATAGATAGATAGATAGATAGATAGATAGATAGATAGATAGATAGATAGATAGATAGATAGATAGATAGATGCAACATTTATTGTTACATTTTCATTTGCTAAAGCCCAAAGTTTAAAATGACCTGTAAAAATAAATGGATTTTTATTTTAAGGTTCTGAAATCACTCATAAAAACTGAAAGGTCACAAGGTCAAGCTGTCTGCCATAGACTGTAGAACTAATCAGATGATTAAAAACTACAAATGAATGAATGATAGATAGTCAGGTTAAAGTTCACAGAACATAGATAGATAGATAGATAGATAGATAGATAGATAGATAGATAGATAGATAGATAGATAGATAGATAGATAGATAGATAGATAGAGTTAGGGTTAGAGTTAGAGTTAGGGTTAGAGTTAGAAGGGTTAGGGTTAGAGTATGGTTAGGTTAGGTTAGGTTAGAGTTAGAGTGTAGGTTAGAGTTAGGGTTAGGAGTTAGGATAGGAGATGAAAACCAGAATGATTCACCAGGAGAATCATACAGATGTTAGGGTTAGGGTTAGGATAGGAGATGAAAACCAGAATGATTCACCAGGAGAATCATACAGATGTACCTCTACTGCCATCTAGCTATCACACACCAACTTTGCAATGATTCATGGATTTATAAAAGATTAACTTTATTTAAAACAGTGGGATTTTACAAATGTATATTTAATTGATGGACATTTTTAATATGTAGTCCAATGATGATAGATAGATAGATAGATAGATAGATAGATAGATAGATAGATAGATAGATAGATAGATAGATAGAACATTTATTGTTACATTTTCATTTGCTAAAGCCCAAAGTTTAAAATGACCTGTAAAAAAAAATGATTTTTATTTTAAGGTTCTGAAATCACTCATAAAAACTGAAAGGTCACAAGGTCAAGCTGTCTGCCATAGACTGTAGAACTAATCAGATGATTAAAAACTACAAATGAATGAATGATAGATAGTCAGGTTAAAGTTCACAGAACATAGATAGATAGATAGATAGATAGATAGATAGATAGATAGATAGATAGATAGATAGATAGATGCAACATTTATTGTTACATTTTCATTTGCTAAAGCCCAAAGTTTAAAATGACCTGTAAAAATAAATGGATTTTTATTTTAAGGTTCTGAAATCACTCATAAAAACTGAAAGGTCACAAGGTCAAGCTGTCTGCCATAGACTGTAGAACTAATCAGATGATTAAAAACTACAAATGAATGAATGATAGATAGTCAGGTTAAAGTTCACAGAACATAGATAGATAGATAGATAGATAGATAGATAGATAGATAGATAGATAGATAGATAGATAGATAGATTACGAATGAAAAATGTGTTTTTCTGCTACGCCTGGGAAATCGTAGCAGGTTTTAACTAAAGGTAATTAAACTTTCCTCCACCAGAGGGCAAGATGAGCTGGGGTTAGACTTGGGGGCAGACAGGATAGGAGATGAAAACCAGAATGATTCACCAGGAGAATCATACAGATGTACCTCTACTGCCATCTAGCTATCACACACCAACTTTGCAATGATTCATGGATTTATAAAAGATTAACTTTATTTAAAACAGTGGGATTTTACAAATGTATATTTAATTGATGGACATTTTTAATATGTAGTCCAATGATGATAGATAGATAGATAGATAGATAGATAGATAGATAGATAGATAGATAGATAGATAGATAGATAGATAGATAGATAGATAGAACATTTATTGTTACATTTTCATTTGCTAAAGCCCAAAGTTTAAAATGACCTGTAAAAAAAAATGATTTTTATTTTAAGGTTCTGAAATCACTCATAAAAACTGAAAGGTCACAAGGTCAAGCTGTCTGCCATAGACTGTAGAACTAATCAGATGATTAAAAACTACAAATGAATGAATGATAGATAGTCAGGTTAAAGTTCACAGAACATAGATAGATAGATAGATAGATAGATAGATAGATAGATAGATAGATAGATAGATAGATAGATAGATGCAACATTTATTGTTACATTTTCATTTGCTAAAGCCCAAAGTTTAAAATGACCTGTAAAAATAAATGGATTTTTATTTTAAGGTTCTGAAATCACTCATAAAAACTGAAAGGTCACAAGGTCAAGCTGTCTGCCATAGACTGTAGAACTAATCAGATGATTAAAAACTACAAATGAATGAATGATAGATAGTCAGGTTAAAGTTCACAGAACATAGATAGATAGATAGATAGATAGATAGATAGATAGATAGATAGATAGATAGATAGATAGATAGATAGATAGATAGATAGATAGATAGATAGATGCAACATTTATTGTTACATTTTCATTTGCTAAAGCCCAAAGTTTAAAATGACCTGTAAAAATAAATGGATTTTTATTTTAAGGTTCTGAAATCACTCATAAAAACTGAAAGGTCACAAGGTCAAGCTGTCTGCCATAGACTGTAGAACTAATCAGATGATTAAAAACTACAAATGAATGAATGATAGATAGTCAGGTTAAAGTTCACAGAACATAGATAGATAGATAGATAGATAGATAGATAGATAGATAGATAGATAGATAGATAGATAGATAGATAGATAGATAGATAGATAGATAGATAGATAGAGTTAGGGTTAGAGTTAGAGTTAGGGTTAGAGTTAGAAGGGTTAGGGTTAGAGTATGGTTAGGTTAGGTTAGGTTAGAGTTAGAGTGTAGGTTAGAGTTAGGGTTAGGAGTTAGGATAGGAGATGAAAACCAGAATGATTCACCAGGAGAATCATACAGATGTTAGGGTTAGGGTTAGGATAGGAGATGAAAACCAGAATGATTCACCAGGAGAATCATACAGATGTACCTCTACTGCCATCTAGCTATCACACACCAACTTTGCAATGATTCATGGATTTATAAAAGATTAACTTTATTTAAAACAGTGGGATTTTACAAATGTATATTTAATTGATGGACATTTTTAATATGTAGTCCAATGATGATAGATAGATAGATAGATAGATAGATAGATAGATAGATAGATAGATAGATAGATAGATAGATAGATAGATAGATAGATAGAACATTTATTGTTACATTTTCATTTGCTAAAGCCCAAAGTTTAAAATGACCTGTAAAAAAAAATGATTTTTATTTTAAGGTTCTGAAATCACTCATAAAAACTGAAAGGTCACAAGGTCAAGCTGTCTGCCATAGACTGTAGAACTAATCAGATGATTAAAAACTACAAATGAATGAATGATAGATAGTCAGGTTAAAGTTCACAGAACATAGATAGATAGATAGATAGATAGATAGATAGATAGATAGATAGATAGATAGATAGATAGATAGATGCAACATTTATTGTTACATTTTCATTTGCTAAAGCCCAAAGTTTAAAATGACCTGTAAAAATAAATGGATTTTTATTTTAAGGTTCTGAAATCACTCATAAAAACTGAAAGGTCACAAGGTCAAGCTGTCTGCCATAGACTGTAGAACTAATCAGATGATTAAAAACTACAAATGAATGAATGATAGATAGTCAGGTTAAAGTTCACAGAACATAGATAGATAGATAGATAGATAGATAGATAGATAGATAGATAGATAGATAGATAGATAGATAGATAGATAGATTACGAATGAAAAATGTGTTTTTCTGCTACGCCTGGGAAATCGTAGCAGGTTTTAACTAAAGGTAATTAAACTTTCCTCCACCAGAGGGCAAGATGAGCTGGGGTTAGACTTGGGGGCAGACAGGATAGGAGATGAAAACCAGAATGATTCACCAGGAGAATCATACAGATGTACCTCTACTGCCATCTAGCTATCACACACCAACTTTGCAATGATTCATGGATTTATAAAAGATTAACTTTATTTAAAACAGTGGGATTTTACAAATGTATATTTAATTGATGGACATTTTTAATATGTAGTCCAATGATGATAGATAGATAGATAGATAGATAGATAGATAGATAGATAGATAGATAGATAGATAGATAGATAGATAGATAGATAGAACATTTATTGTTACATTTTCATTTGCTAAAGCCCAAAGTTTAAAATGACCTGTAAAAAAAAATGATTTTTATTTTAAGGTTCTGAAATCACTCATAAAAACTGAAAGGTCACAAGGTCAAGCTGTCTGCCATAGACTGTAGAACTAATCAGATGATTAAAAACTACAAATGAATGAATGATAGATAGTCAGGTTAAAGTTCACAGAACATAGATAGATAGATAGATAGATAGATAGATAGATAGATAGATAGATAGATAGATAGATAGATAGATGCAACATTTATTGTTACATTTTCATTTGCTAAAGCCCAAAGTTTAAAATGACCTGTAAAAATAAATGGATTTTTATTTTAAGGTTCTGAAATCACTCATAAAAACTGAAAGGTCACAAGGTCAAGCTGTCTGCCATAGACTGTAGAACTAATCAGATGATTAAAAACTACAAATGAATGAATGATAGATAGTCAGGTTAAAGTTCACAGAACATAGATAGATAGATAGATAGATAGATAGATAGATAGATAGATAGATAGATAGATAGATAGATAGATAGATAGATAGATAGATAGATAGATAGATGCAACATTTATTGTTACATTTTCATTTGCTAAAGCCCAAAGTTTAAAATGACCTGTAAAAATAAATGGATTTTTATTTTAAGGTTCTGAAATCACTCATAAAAACTGAAAGGTCACAAGGTCAAGCTGTCTGCCATAGACTGTAGAACTAATCAGATGATTAAAAACTACAAATGAATGAATGATAGATAGTCAGGTTAAAGTTCACAGAACATAGATAGATAGATAGATAGATAGATAGATAGATAGATAGATAGATAGATAGATAGATAGATAGATAGATAGATAGATAGATAGATAGATAGAGTTAGGGTTAGAGTTAGAGTTAGGGTTAGAGTTAGAAGGGTTAGGGTTAGAGTATGGTTAGGTTAGGTTAGGTTAGAGTTAGAGTGTAGGTTAGAGTTAGGGTTAGGAGTTAGGATAGGAGATGAAAACCAGAATGATTCACCAGGAGAATCATACAGATGTTAGGGTTAGGGTTAGGATAGGAGATGAAAACCAGAATGATTCACCAGGAGAATCATACAGATGTACCTCTACTGCCATCTAGCTATCACACACCAACTTTGCAATGATTCATGGATTTATAAAAGATTAACTTTATTTAAAACAGTGGGATTTTACAAATGTATATTTAATTGATGGACATTTTTAATATGTAGTCCAATGATGATAGATAGATAGATAGATAGATAGATAGATAGATAGATAGATAGATAGATAGATAGATAGATAGATAGATAGAACATTTATTGTTACATTTTCATTTGCTAAAGCCCAAAGTTTAAAATGACCTGTAAAAAAAAATGATTTTTATTTTAAGGTTCTGAAATCACTCATAAAAACTGAAAGGTCACAAGGTCAAGCTGTCTGCCATAGACTGTAGAACTAATCAGATGATTAAAAACTACAAATGAATGAATGATAGATAGTCAGGTTAAAGTTCACAGAACATAGATAGATAGATAGATAGATAGATAGATAGATAGATAGATAGATAGATAGATAGATAGATAGATGCAACATTTATTGTTACATTTTCATTTGCTAAAGCCCAAAGTTTAAAATGACCTGTAAAAATAAATGGATTTTTATTTTAAGGTTCTGAAATCACTCATAAAAACTGAAAGGTCACAAGGTCAAGCTGTCTGCCATAGACTGTAGAACTAATCAGATGATTAAAAACTACAAATGAATGAATGATAGATAGTCAGGTTAAAGTTCACAGAACATAGATAGATAGATAGATAGATAGATAGATAGATAGATAGATAGATAGATAGATAGATAGATTACGAATGAAAAATGTGTTTTTCTGCTACGCCTGGGAAATCGTAGCAGGTTTTAACTAAAGGTAATTAAACTTTCCTCCACCAGAGGGCAAGATGAGCTGGGGTTAGACTTGGGGGCAGACAGGATAGGAGATGAAAACCAGAATGATTCACCAGGAGAATCATACAGATGTACCTCTACTGCCATCTAGCTATCACACACCAACTTTGCAATGATTCATGGATTTATAAAAGATTAACTTTATTTAAAACAGTGGGATTTTACAAATGTATATTTAATTGATGGACATTTTTAATATGTAGTCCAATGATGATAGATAGATAGATAGATAGATAGATAGATAGATAGATAGATAGATAGATAGATAGATAGATAGATAGATAGAACATTTATTGTTACATTTTCATTTGCTAAAGCCCAAAGTTTAAAATGACCTGTAAAAAAAAATGATTTTTATTTTAAGGTTCTGAAATCACTCATAAAAACTGAAAGGTCACAAGGTCAAGCTGTCTGCCATAGACTGTAGAACTAATCAGATGATTAAAAACTACAAATGAATGAATGATAGATAGTCAGGTTAAAGTTCACAGAACATAGATAGATAGATAGATAGATAGATAGATAGATAGATAGATAGATAGATAGATAGATAGATGCAACATTTATTGTTACATTTTCATTTGCTAAAGCCCAAAGTTTAAAATGACCTGTAAAAATAAATGGATTTTTATTTTAAGGTTCTGAAATCACTCATAAAAACTGAAAGGTCACAAGGTCAAGCTGTCTGCCATAGACTGTAGAACTAATCAGATGATTAAAAACTACAAATGAATGAATGATAGATAGTCAGGTTAAAGTTCACAGAACATAGATAGATAGATAGATAGATAGATAGATAGATAGATAGATAGATAGATAGATAGATAGATAGATAGATAGATAGATGCAACATTTATTGTTACATTTTCATTTGCTAAAGCCCAAAGTTTAAAATGACCTGTAAAAATAAATGGATTTTTATTTTAAGGTTCTGAAATCACTCATAAAAACTGAAAGGTCACAAGGTCAAGCTGTCTGCCATAGACTGTAGAACTAATCAGATGATTAAAAACTACAAATGAATGAATGATAGATAGTCAGGTTAAAGTTCACAGAACATAGATAGATAGATAGATAGATAGATAGATAGATAGATAGATAGATAGATAGATAGATAGATAGATAGATAGATAGATAGATAGAGTTAGGGTTAGAGTTAGAGTTAGGGTTAGAGTTAGAAGGGTTAGGGTTAGAGTATGGTTAGGTTAGGTTAGGTTAGAGTTAGAGTGTAGGTTAGAGTTAGGGTTAGGAGTTAGGATAGGAGATGAAAACCAGAATGATTCACCAGGAGAATCATACAGATGTTAGGGTTAGGGTTAGGATAGGAGATGAAAACCAGAATGATTCACCAGGAGAATCATACAGATGTACCTCTACTGCCATCTAGCTATCACACACCAACTTTGCAATGATTCATGGATTTATAAAAGATTAACTTTATTTAAAACAGTGGGATTTTACAAATGTATATTTAATTGATGGACATTTTTAATATGTAGTCCAATGATGATAGATAGATAGATAGATAGATAGATAGATAGATAGATAGATAGATAGATAGATAGATAGATAGATAGAACATTTATTGTTACATTTTCATTTGCTAAAGCCCAAAGTTTAAAATGACCTGTAAAAAAAAATGATTTTTATTTTAAGGTTCTGAAATCACTCATAAAAACTGAAAGGTCACAAGGTCAAGCTGTCTGCCATAGACTGTAGAACTAATCAGATGATTAAAAACTACAAATGAATGAATGATAGATAGTCAGGTTAAAGTTCACAGAACATAGATAGATAGATAGATAGATAGATAGATAGATAGATAGATAGATAGATAGATAGATAGATAGATAGATGCAACATTTATTGTTACATTTTCATTTGCTAAAGCCCAAAGTTTAAAATGACCTGTAAAAATAAATGGATTTTTATTTTAAGGTTCTGAAATCACTCATAAAAACTGAAAGGTCACAAGGTCAAGCTGTCTGCCATAGACTGTAGAACTAATCAGATGATTAAAAACTACAAATGAATGAATGATAGATAGTCAGGTTAAAGTTCACAGAACATAGATAGATAGATAGATAGATAGATAGATAGATAGATAGATAGATAGATAGATAGATAGATAGATAGATAGATTACGAATGAAAAATGTGTTTTTCTGCTACGCCTGGGAAATCGTAGCAGGTTTTAACTAAAGGTAATTAAACTTTCCTCCACCAGAGGGCAAGATGAGCTGGGGTTAGACTTGGGGGCAGACAGGATAGGAGATGAAAACCAGAATGATTCACCAGGAGAATCATACAGATGTACCTCTACTGCCATCTAGCTATCACACACCAACTTTGCAATGATTCATGGATTTATAAAAGATTAACTTTATTTAAAACAGTGGGATTTTACAAATGTATATTTAATTGATGGACATTTTTAATATGTAGTCCAATGATGATAGATAGATAGATAGATAGATAGATAGATAGATAGATAGATAGATAGATAGATAGATAGATAGATAGATAGATAGATAGATAGATAGATAGAACATTTATTGTTACATTTTCATTTGCTAAAGCCCAAAGTTTAAAATGACCTGTAAAAAAAAATGATTTTTATTTTAAGGTTCTGAAATCACTCATAAAAACTGAAAGGTCACAAGGTCAAGCTGTCTGCCATAGACTGTAGAACTAATCAGATGATTAAAAACTACAAATGAATGAATGATAGATAGTCAGGTTAAAGTTCACAGAACATAGATAGATAGATAGATAGATAGATAGATAGATAGATAGATAGATAGATAGATAGATAGATAGATAGATGCAACATTTATTGTTACATTTTCATTTGCTAAAGCCCAAAGTTTAAAATGACCTGTAAAAATAAATGGATTTTTATTTTAAGGTTCTGAAATCACTCATAAAAACTGAAAGGTCACAAGGTCAAGCTGTCTGCCATAGACTGTAGAACTAATCAGATGATTAAAAACTACAAATGAATGAATGATAGATAGTCAGGTTAAAGTTCACAGAACATAGATAGATAGATAGATAGATAGATAGATAGATAGATAGATAGATAGATAGATAGATAGATAGATAGATTACGAATGAAAAATGTGTTTTTCTGCTACGCCTGGGAAATCGTAGCAGGTTTTAACTAAAGGTAATTAAACTTTCCTCCACCAGAGGGCAAGATGAGCTGGGGTTAGACTTGGGGGCAGACAGGATAGGAGATGAAAACCAGAATGATTCACCAGGAGAATCATACAGATGTACCTCTACTGCCATCTAGCTATCACACACCAACTTTGCAATGATTCATGGATTTATAAAAGATTAACTTTATTTAAAACAGTGGGATTTTACAAATGTATATTTAATTGATGGACATTTTTAATATGTAGTCCAATGATGATAGATAGATAGATAGATAGATAGATAGATAGATAGATAGAACATTTATTGTTACATTTTCATTTGCTAAAGCCCAAAGTTTAAAATGACCTGTAAAAAAAAATGATTTTTATTTTAAGGTTCTGAAATCACTCATAAAAACTGAAAGGTCACAAGGTCAAGCTGTCTGCCATAGACTGTAGAACTAATCAGATGATTAAAAACTACAAATGAATGAATGATAGATAGTCAGGTTAAAGTTCACAGAACATAGATAGATAGATAGATAGATAGATAGATAGATAGATAGATAGATAGATAGATAGATGCAACATTTATTGTTACATTTTCATTTGCTAAAGCCCAAAGTTTAAAATGACCTGTAAAAATAAATGGATTTTTATTTTAAGGTTCTGAAATCACTCATAAAAACTGAAAGGTCACAAGGTCAAGCTGTCTGCCATAGACTGTAGAACTAATCAGATGATTAAAAACTACAAATGAATGAATGATAGATAGTCAGGTTAAAGTTCACAGAACATAGATAGATAGATAGATAGATAGATAGATAGATAGATAGATAGATAGATAGATAGATAGATAGATAGATAGATAGATAGATAGATAGATGCAACATTTATTGTTACATTTTCATTTGCTAAAGCCCAAAGTTTAAAATGACCTGTAAAAATAAATGGATTTTTATTTTAAGGTTCTGAAATCACTCATAAAAACTGAAAGGTCACAAGGTCAAGCTGTCTGCCATAGACTGTAGAACTAATCAGATGATTAAAAACTACAAATGAATGAATGATAGATAGTCAGGTTAAAGTTCACAGAACATAGATAGATAGATAGATAGATAGATAGATAGATAGATAGATAGATAGATAGATAGATAGATAGATAGATAGATAGATAGAGTTAGGGTTAGAGTTAGAGTTAGGGTTAGAGTTAGAAGGGTTAGGGTTAGAGTATGGTTAGGTTAGGTTAGGTTAGAGTTAGAGTGTAGGTTAGAGTTAGGGTTAGGAGTTAGGATAGGAGATGAAAACCAGAATGATTCACCAGGAGAATCATACAGATGTTAGGGTTAGGGTTAGGATAGGAGATGAAAACCAGAATGATTCACCAGGAGAATCATACAGATGTACCTCTACTGCCATCTAGCTATCACACACCAACTTTGCAATGATTCATGGATTTATAAAAGATTAACTTTATTTAAAACAGTGGGATTTTACAAATGTATATTTAATTGATGGACATTTTTAATATGTAGTCCAATGATGATAGATAGATAGATAGATAGATAGATAGATAGATAGATAGATAGATAGATAGATAGATAGATAGATAGATAGATAGATAGAACATTTATTGTTACATTTTCATTTGCTAAAGCCCAAAGTTTAAAATGACCTGTAAAAAAAAATGATTTTTATTTTAAGGTTCTGAAATCACTCATAAAAACTGAAAGGTCACAAGGTCAAGCTGTCTGCCATAGACTGTAGAACTAATCAGATGATTAAAAACTACAAATGAATGAATGATAGATAGTCAGGTTAAAGTTCACAGAACATAGATAGATAGATAGATAGATAGATAGATAGATAGATAGATAGATAGATAGATAGATAGATGCAACATTTATTGTTACATTTTCATTTGCTAAAGCCCAAAGTTTAAAATGACCTGTAAAAAAAAATGATTTTTATTTTAAGGTTCTGAAATCACTCATAAAAACTGAAAGGTCACAAGGTCAAGCTGTCTGCCATAGACTGTAGAACTAATCAGATGATTAAAAACTACAAATGAATGAATGATAGATAGTCAGGTTAAAGTTCACAGAACATAGATAGATAGATAGATAGATAGATAGATAGATAGATAGATAGATAGATAGATAGATAGATTACGAATGAAAAATGTGTTTTTCTGCTACGCCTGGGAAATCGTAGCAGGTTTTAACTAAAGGTAATTAAACTTTCCTCCACCAGAGGGCAAGATGAGCTGGGGTTAGACTTGGGGGCAGACAGGATAGGAGATGAAAACCAGAATGATTCACCAGGAGAATCATACAGATGTACCTCTACTGCCATCTAGCTATCACACACCAACTTTGCAATGATTCATGGATTTATAAAAGATTAACTTTATTTAAAACAGTGGGATTTTACAAATGTATATTTAATTGATGGACATTTTTAATATGTAGTCCAATGATGATAGATAGATAGATAGATAGATAGATAGATAGATAGATAGATAGATAGATAGATAGATAGATAGATAGATAGATAGATAGATAGATAGATAGAACATTTATTGTTACATTTTCATTTGCTAAAGCCCAAAGTTTAAAATGACCTGTAAAAAAAAATGATTTTTATTTTAAGGTTCTGAAATCACTCATAAAAACTGAAAGGTCACAAGGTCAAGCTGTCTGCCATAGACTGTAGAACTAATCAGATGATTAAAAACTACAAATGAATGAATGATAGATAGTCAGGTTAAAGTTCACAGAACATAGATAGATAGATAGATAGATAGATAGATAGATAGATAGATAGATAGATAGATAGATAGATGCAACATTTATTGTTACATTTTCATTTGCTAAAGCCCAAAGTTTAAAATGACCTGTAAAAATAAATGGATTTTTATTTTAAGGTTCTGAAATCACTCATAAAAACTGAAAGGTCACAAGGTCAAGCTGTCTGCCATAGACTGTAGAACTAATCAGATGATTAAAAACTACAAATGAATGAATGATAGATAGTCAGGTTAAAGTTCACAGAACATAGATAGATAGATAGATAGATAGATAGATAGATAGATAGATAGATAGATAGATAGATAGATAGATAGATAGATAGATAGATGCAACATTTATTGTTACATTTTCATTTGCTAAAGCCCAAAGTTTAAAATGACCTGTAAAAATAAATGGATTTTTATTTTAAGGTTCTGAAATCACTCATAAAAACTGAAAGGTCACAAGGTCAAGCTGTCTGCCATAGACTGTAGAACTAATCAGATGATTAAAAACTACAAATGAATGAATGATAGATAGTCAGGTTAAAGTTCACAGAACATAGATAGATAGATAGATAGATAGATAGATAGATAGATAGATAGATAGATAGATAGATAGATAGATAGATAGATAGATAGATAGATAGATAGAGTTAGGGTTAGAGTTAGAGTTAGGGTTAGAGTTAGAAGGGTTAGGGTTAGAGTATGGTTAGGTTAGGTTAGGTTAGAGTTAGAGTGTAGGTTAGAGTTAGGGTTAGGAGTTAGGATAGGAGATGAAAACCAGAATGATTCACCAGGAGAATCATACAGATGTTAGGGTTAGGGTTAGGATAGGAGATGAAAACCAGAATGATTCACCAGGAGAATCATACAGATGTACCTCTACTGCCATCTAGCTATCACACACCAACTTTGCAATGATTCATGGATTTATAAAAGATTAACTTTATTTAAAACAGTGGGATTTTACAAATGTATATTTAATTGATGGACATTTTTAATATGTAGTCCAATGATGATAGATAGATAGATAGATAGATAGATAGATAGATAGATAGATAGATAGATAGATAGATAGATAGATAGATAGAACATTTATTGTTACATTTTCATTTGCTAAAGCCCAAAGTTTAAAATGACCTGTAAAAAAAAATGATTTTTATTTTAAGGTTCTGAAATCACTCATAAAAACTGAAAGGTCACAAGGTCAAGCTGTCTGCCATAGACTGTAGAACTAATCAGATGATTAAAAACTACAAATGAATGAATGATAGATAGTCAGGTTAAAGTTCACAGAACATAGATAGATAGATAGATAGATAGATAGATAGATAGATAGATAGATAGATAGATAGATAGATGCAACATTTATTGTTACATTTTCATTTGCTAAAGCCCAAAGTTTAAAATGACCTGTAAAAATAAATGGATTTTTATTTTAAGGTTCTGAAATCACTCATAAAAACTGAAAGGTCACAAGGTCAAGCTGTCTGCCATAGACTGTAGAACTAATCAGATGATTAAAAACTACAAATGAATGAATGATAGATAGTCAGGTTAAAGTTCACAGAACATAGATAGATAGATAGATAGATAGATAGATAGATAGATAGATAGATAGATAGATAGATAGATAGATAGATTACGAATGAAAAATGTGTTTTTCTGCTACGCCTGGGAAATCGTAGCAGGTTTTAACTAAAGGTAATTAAACTTTCCTCCACCAGAGGGCAAGATGAGCTGGGGTTAGACTTGGGGGCAGACAGGATAGGAGATGAAAACCAGAATGATTCACCAGGAGAATCATACAGATGTACCTCTACTGCCATCTAGCTATCACACACCAACTTTGCAATGATTCATGGATTTATAAAAGATTAACTTTATTTAAAACAGTGGGATTTTACAAATGTATATTTAATTGATGGACATTTTTAATATGTAGTCCAATGATGATAGATAGATAGATAGATAGATAGATAGATAGATAGATAGATAGATAGAACATTTATTGTTACATTTTCATTTGCTAAAGCCCAAAGTTTAAAATGACCTGTAAAAAAAAATGATTTTTATTTTAAGGTTCTGAAATCACTCATAAAAACTGAAAGGTCACAAGGTCAAGCTGTCTGCCATAGACTGTAGAACTAATCAGATGATTAAAAACTACAAATGAATGAATGATAGATAGTCAGGTTAAAGTTCACAGAACATAGATAGATAGATAGATAGATAGATAGATAGATAGATAGATAGATAGATAGATAGATAGATAGATGCAACATTTATTGTTACATTTTCATTTGCTAAAGCCCAAAGTTTAAAATGACCTGTAAAAATAAATGGATTTTTATTTTAAGGTTCTGAAATCACTCATAAAAACTGAAAGGTCACAAGGTCAAGCTGTCTGCCATAGACTGTAGAACTAATCAGATGATTAAAAACTACAAATGAATGAATGATAGATAGTCAGGTTAAAGTTCACAGAACATAGATAGATAGATAGATAGATAGATAGATAGATAGATAGATAGATAGATAGATAGATAGATAGATAGATAGATAGATAGATAGATGCAACATTTATTGTTACATTTTCATTTGCTAAAGCCCAAAGTTTAAAATGACCTGTAAAAATAAATGGATTTTTATTTTAAGGTTCTGAAATCACTCATAAAAACTGAAAGGTCACAAGGTCAAGCTGTCTGCCATAGACTGTAGAACTAATCAGATGATTAAAAACTACAAATGAATGAATGATAGATAGTCAGGTTAAAGTTCACAGAACATAGATAGATAGATAGATAGATAGATAGATAGATAGATAGATAGATAGATAGATAGATAGATAGATAGATAGATAGATAGAGTTAGGGTTAGAGTTAGAGTTAGGGTTAGAGTTAGAAGGGTTAGGGTTAGAGTATGGTTAGGTTAGGTTAGGTTAGAGTTAGAGTGTAGGTTAGAGTTAGGGTTAGGAGTTAGGATAGGAGATGAAAACCAGAATGATTCACCAGGAGAATCATACAGATGTTAGGGTTAGGGTTAGGATAGGAGATGAAAACCAGAATGATTCACCAGGAGAATCATACAGATGTACCTCTACTGCCATCTAGCTATCACACACCAACTTTGCAATGATTCATGGATTTATAAAAGATTAACTTTATTTAAAACAGTGGGATTTTACAAATGTATATTTAATTGATGGACATTTTTAATATGTAGTCCAATGATGATAGATAGATAGATAGATAGATAGATAGATAGATAGATAGATAGATAGATAGATAGATAGATAGATAGATAGATAGAACATTTATTGTTACATTTTCATTTGCTAAAGCCCAAAGTTTAAAATGACCTGTAAAAAAAAATGATTTTTATTTTAAGGTTCTGAAATCACTCATAAAAACTGAAAGGTCACAAGGTCAAGCTGTCTGCCATAGACTGTAGAACTAATCAGATGATTAAAAACTACAAATGAATGAATGATAGATAGTCAGGTTAAAGTTCACAGAACATAGATAGATAGATAGATAGATAGATAGATAGATAGATAGATAGATAGATAGATAGATAGATGCAACATTTATTGTTACATTTTCATTTGCTAAAGCCCAAAGTTTAAAATGACCTGTAAAAATAAATGGATTTTTATTTTAAGGTTCTGAAATCACTCATAAAAACTGAAAGGTCACAAGGTCAAGCTGTCTGCCATAGACTGTAGAACTAATCAGATGATTAAAAACTACAAATGAATGAATGATAGATAGTCAGGTTAAAGTTCACAGAACATAGATAGATAGATAGATAGATAGATAGATAGATAGATAGATAGATAGATAGATAGATAGATAGATTACGAATGAAAAATGTGTTTTTCTGCTACGCCTGGGAAATCGTAGCAGGTTTTAACTAAAGGTAATTAAACTTTCCTCCACCAGAGGGCAAGATGAGCTGGGGTTAGACTTGGGGGCAGACAGGATAGGAGATGAAAACCAGAATGATTCACCAGGAGAATCATACAGATGTACCTCTACTGCCATCTAGCTATCACACACCAACTTTGCAATGATTCATGGATTTATAAAAGATTAACTTTATTTAAAACAGTGGGATTTTACAAATGTATATTTAATTGATGGACATTTTTAATATGTAGTCCAATGATGATAGATAGATAGATAGATAGATAGATAGATAGATAGATAGATAGATAGATAGATAGATAGATAGATAGATAGATAGATAGATAGATAGAACATTTATTGTTACATTTTCATTTGCTAAAGCCCAAAGTTTAAAATGACCTGTAAAAAAAAATGATTTTTATTTTAAGGTTCTGAAATCACTCATAAAAACTGAAAGGTCACAAGGTCAAGCTGTCTGCCATAGACTGTAGAACTAATCAGATGATTAAAAACTACAAATGAATGAATGATAGATAGTCAGGTTAAAGTTCACAGAACATAGATAGATAGATAGATAGATAGATAGATAGATAGATAGATAGATAGATAGATAGATGCAACATTTATTGTTACATTTTCATTTGCTAAAGCCCAAAGTTTAAAATGACCTGTAAAAATAAATGGATTTTTATTTTAAGGTTCTGAAATCACTCATAAAAACTGAAAGGTCACAAGGTCAAGCTGTCTGCCATAGACTGTAGAACTAATCAGATGATTAAAAACTACAAATGAATGAATGATAGATAGTCAGGTTAAAGTTCACAGAACATAGATAGATAGATAGATAGATAGATAGATAGATAGATAGATAGATAGATAGATAGATAGATAGATAGATAGATAGATAGATAGATAGATAGATGCAACATTTATTGTTACATTTTCATTTGCTAAAGCCCAAAGTTTAAAATGACCTGTAAAAATAAATGGATTTTTATTTTAAGGTTCTGAAATCACTCATAAAAACTGAAAGGTCACAAGGTCAAGCTGTCTGCCATAGACTGTAGAACTAATCAGATGATTAAAAACTACAAATGAATGAATGATAGATAGTCAGGTTAAAGTTCACAGAACATAGATAGATAGATAGATAGATAGATAGATAGATAGATAGATAGATAGATAGATAGATAGAGTTAGGGTTAGAGTTAGAGTTAGGGTTAGAGTTAGAAGGGTTAGGGTTAGAGTATGGTTAGGTTAGGTTAGGTTAGAGTTAGAGTGTAGGTTAGAGTTAGGGTTAGGAGTTAGGATAGGAGATGAAAACCAGAATGATTCACCAGGAGAATCATACAGATGTTAGGGTTAGGGTTAGGATAGGAGATGAAAACCAGAATGATTCACCAGGAGAATCATACAGATGTACCTCTACTGCCATCTAGCTATCACACACCAACTTTGCAATGATTCATGGATTTATAAAAGATTAACTTTATTTAAAACAGTGGGATTTTACAAATGTATATTTAATTGATGGACATTTTTAATATGTAGTCCAATGATGATAGATAGATAGATAGATAGATAGATAGATAGATAGATAGATAGATAGATAGATAGATAGATAGATAGATAGATAGAACATTTATTGTTACATTTTCATTTGCTAAAGCCCAAAGTTTAAAATGACCTGTAAAAAAAAATGATTTTTATTTTAAGGTTCTGAAATCACTCATAAAAACTGAAAGGTCACAAGGTCAAGCTGTCTGCCATAGACTGTAGAACTAATCAGATGATTAAAAACTACAAATGAATGAATGATAGATAGTCAGGTTAAAGTTCACAGAACATAGATAGATAGATAGATAGATAGATAGATAGATAGATAGATAGATAGATAGATAGATAGATGCAACATTTATTGTTACATTTTCATTTGCTAAAGCCCAAAGTTTAAAATGACCTGTAAAAATAAATGGATTTTTATTTTAAGGTTCTGAAATCACTCATAAAAACTGAAAGGTCACAAGGTCAAGCTGTCTGCCATAGACTGTAGAACTAATCAGATGATTAAAAACTACAAATGAATGAATGATAGATAGTCAGGTTAAAGTTCACAGAACATAGATAGATAGATAGATAGATAGATAGATAGATAGATAGATAGATAGATAGATAGATAGATAGATAGATTACGAATGAAAAATGTGTTTTTCTGCTACGCCTGGGAAATCGTAGCAGGTTTTAACTAAAGGTAATTAAACTTTCCTCCACCAGAGGGCAAGATGAGCTGGGGTTAGACTTGGGGGCAGACAGGATAGGAGATGAAAACCAGAATGATTCACCAGGAGAATCATACAGATGTACCTCTACTGCCATCTAGCTATCACACACCAACTTTGCAATGATTCATGGATTTATAAAAGATTAACTTTATTTAAAACAGTGGGATTTTACAAATGTATATTTAATTGATGGACATTTTTAATATGTAGTCCAATGATGATAGATAGATAGATAGATAGATAGATAGATAGATAGATAGATAGATAGATAGATAGATAGATAGATAGAACATTTATTGTTACATTTTCATTTGCTAAAGCCCAAAGTTTAAAATGACCTGTAAAAAAAAATGATTTTTATTTTAAGGTTCTGAAATCACTCATAAAAACTGAAAGGTCACAAGGTCAAGCTGTCTGCCATAGACTGTAGAACTAATCAGATGATTAAAAACTACAAATGAATGAATGATAGATAGTCAGGTTAAAGTTCACAGAACATAGATAGATAGATAGATAGATAGATAGATAGATAGATAGATAGATAGATAGATAGATAGATTACGAATGAAAAATGTGTTTTTCTGCTACGCCTGGGAAATCGTAGCAGGTTTTAACTAAAGGTAATTAAACTTTCCTCCACCAGAGGGCAAGATGAGCTGGGGTTAGACTTGGGGGCAGACAGGATAGGAGATGAAAACCAGAATGATTCACCAGGAGAATCATACAGATGTACCTCTACTGCCATCTAGCTATCACACACCAACTTTGCAATGATTCATGGATTTATAAAAGATTAACTTTATTTAAAACAGTGGGATTTTACAAATGTATATTTAATTGATGGACATTTTTAATATGTAGTCCAATGATGATAGATAGATAGATAGATAGATAGATAGATAGATAGATAGATAGATAGATAGATAGATAGATAGATAGATAGATAGATAGATAGAACATTTATTGTTACATTTTCATTTGCTAAAGCCCAAAGTTTAAAATGACCTGTAAAAAAAAATGATTTTTATTTTAAGGTTCTGAAATCACTCATAAAAACTGAAAGGTCACAAGGTCAAGCTGTCTGCCATAGACTGTAGAACTAATCAGATGATTAAAAACTACAAATGAATGAATGATAGATAGTCAGGTTAAAGTTCACAGAACATAGATAGATAGATAGATAGATAGATAGATAGATAGATAGATAGATAGATAGATAGATAGATAGATGCAACATTTATTGTTACATTTTCATTTGCTAAAGCCCAAAGTTTAAAATGACCTGTAAAAATAAATGGATTTTTATTTTAAGGTTCTGAAATCACTCATAAAAACTGAAAGGTCACAAGGTCAAGCTGTCTGCCATAGACTGTAGAACTAATCAGATGATTAAAAACTACAAATGAATGAATGATAGATAGTCAGGTTAAAGTTCACAGAACATAGATAGATAGATAGATAGATAGATAGATAGATAGATAGATAGATAGATAGATAGATAGATAGATAGATTACGAATGAAAAATGTGTTTTTCTGCTACGCCTGGGAAATCGTAGCAGGTTTTAACTAAAGGTAATTAAACTTTCCTCCACCAGAGGGCAAGATGAGCTGGGGTTAGACTTGGGGGCAGACAGGATAGGAGATGAAAACCAGAATGATTCACCAGGAGAATCATACAGATGTACCTCTACTGCCATCTAGCTATCACACACCAACTTTGCAATGATTCATGGATTTATAAAAGATTAACTTTATTTAAAACAGTGGGATTTTACAAATGTATATTTAATTGATGGACATTTTTAATATGTAGTCCAATGATGATAGATAGATAGATAGATAGATAGATAGATAGATAGATAGATAGATAGATAGATAGATAGATAGATAGATAGATAGATAGAACATTTATTGTTACATTTTCATTTGCTAAAGCCCAAAGTTTAAAATGACCTGTAAAAAAAAATGATTTTTATTTTAAGGTTCTGAAATCACTCATAAAAACTGAAAGGTCACAAGGTCAAGCTGTCTGCCATAGACTGTAGAACTAATCAGATGATTAAAAACTACAAATGAATGAATGATAGATAGTCAGGTTAAAGTTCACAGAACATAGATAGATAGATAGATAGATAGATAGATAGATAGATAGATAGATAGATAGATAGATAGATGCAACATTTATTGTTACATTTTCATTTGCTAAAGCCCAAAGTTTAAAATGACCTGTAAAAATAAATGGATTTTTATTTTAAGGTTCTGAAATCACTCATAAAAACTGAAAGGTCACAAGGTCAAGCTGTCTGCCATAGACTGTAGAACTAATCAGATGATTAAAAACTACAAATGAATGAATGATAGATAGTCAGGTTAAAGTTCACAGAACATAGATAGATAGATAGATAGATAGATAGATAGATAGATAGATAGATAGATAGATAGATAGATAGATAGATAGATAGATAGATGCAACATTTATTGTTACATTTTCATTTGCTAAAGCCCAAAGTTTAAAATGACCTGTAAAAATAAATGGATTTTTATTTTAAGGTTCTGAAATCACTCATAAAAACTGAAAGGTCACAAGGTCAAGCTGTCTGCCATAGACTGTAGAACTAATCAGATGATTAAAAACTACAAATGAATGAATGATAGATAGTCAGGTTAAAGTTCACAGAACATAGATAGATAGATAGATAGATAGATAGATAGATAGATAGATAGATAGATAGATAGATAGATAGATAGATAGATAGATAGATAGAGTTAGGGTTAGAGTTAGAGTTAGGGTTAGAGTTAGAAGGGTTAGGGTTAGAGTATGGTTAGGTTAGGTTAGGTTAGAGTTAGAGTGTAGGTTAGAGTTAGGGTTAGGAGTTAGGATAGGAGATGAAAACCAGAATGATTCACCAGGAGAATCATACAGATGTTAGGGTTAGGGTTAGGATAGGAGATGAAAACCAGAATGATTCACCAGGAGAATCATACAGATGTACCTCTACTGCCATCTAGCTATCACACACCAACTTTGCAATGATTCATGGATTTATAAAAGATTAACTTTATTTAAAACAGTGGGATTTTACAAATGTATATTTAATTGATGGACATTTTTAATATGTAGTCCAATGATGATAGATAGATAGATAGATAGATAGATAGATAGATAGATAGATAGATAGATAGATAGATAGAACATTTATTGTTACATTTTCATTTGCTAAAGCCCAAAGTTTAAAATGACCTGTAAAAAAAAATGATTTTTATTTTAAGGTTCTGAAATCACTCATAAAAACTGAAAGGTCACAAGGTCAAGCTGTCTGCCATAGACTGTAGAACTAATCAGATGATTAAAAACTACAAATGAATGAATGATAGATAGTCAGGTTAAAGTTCACAGAACATAGATAGATAGATAGATAGATAGATAGATAGATAGATAGATAGATAGATAGATAGATAGATAGATAGATGCAACATTTATTGTTACATTTTCATTTGCTAAAGCCCAAAGTTTAAAATGACCTGTAAAAATAAATGGATTTTTATTTTAAGGTTCTGAAATCACTCATAAAAACTGAAAGGTCACAAGGTCAAGCTGTCTGCCATAGACTGTAGAACTAATCAGATGATTAAAAACTACAAATGAATGAATGATAGATAGTCAGGTTAAAGTTCACAGAACATAGATAGATAGATAGATAGATAGATAGATAGATAGATAGATAGATAGATAGATAGATAGATTACGAATGAAAAATGTGTTTTTCTGCTACGCCTGGGAAATCGTAGCAGGTTTTAACTAAAGGTAATTAAACTTTCCTCCACCAGAGGGCAAGATGAGCTGGGGTTAGACTTGGGGGCAGACAGGATAGGAGATGAAAACCAGAATGATTCACCAGGAGAATCATACAGATGTACCTCTACTGCCATCTAGCTATCACACACCAACTTTGCAATGATTCATGGATTTATAAAAGATTAACTTTATTTAAAACAGTGGGATTTTACAAATGTATATTTAATTGATGGACATTTTTAATATGTAGTCCAATGATGATAGATAGATAGATAGATAGATAGATAGATAGATAGATAGATAGATAGATAGATAGATAGAACATTTATTGTTACATTTTCATTTGCTAAAGCCCAAAGTTTAAAATGACCTGTAAAAAAAAATGATTTTTATTTTAAGGTTCTGAAATCACTCATAAAAACTGAAAGGTCACAAGGTCAAGCTGTCTGCCATAGACTGTAGAACTAATCAGATGATTAAAAACTACAAATGAATGAATGATAGATAGTCAGGTTAAAGTTCACAGAACATAGATAGATAGATAGATAGATAGATAGATAGATAGATAGATAGATAGATAGATAGATAGATGCAACATTTATTGTTACATTTTCATTTGCTAAAGCCCAAAGTTTAAAATGACCTGTAAAAATAAATGGATTTTTATTTTAAGGTTCTGAAATCACTCATAAAAACTGAAAGGTCACAAGGTCAAGCTGTCTGCCATAGACTGTAGAACTAATCAGATGATTAAAAACTACAAATGAATGAATGATAGATAGTCAGGTTAAAGTTCACAGAACATAGATAGATAGATAGATAGATAGATAGATAGATAGATAGATAGATAGATAGATAGATAGATAGATAGATAGATAGATAGATAGATGCAACATTTATTGTTACATTTTCATTTGCTAAAGCCCAAAGTTTAAAATGACCTGTAAAAATAAATGGATTTTTATTTTAAGGTTCTGAAATCACTCATAAAAACTGAAAGGTCACAAGGTCAAGCTGTCTGCCATAGACTGTAGAACTAATCAGATGATTAAAAACTACAAATGAATGAATGATAGATAGTCAGGTTAAAGTTCACAGAACATAGATAGATAGATAGATAGATAGATAGATAGATAGATAGATAGATAGATAGATAGATAGATAGATAGATAGATAGATAGATAGATAGATAGAGTTAGGGTTAGAGTTAGAGTTAGGGTTAGAGTTAGAAGGGTTAGGGTTAGAGTATGGTTAGGTTAGGTTAGGTTAGAGTTAGAGTGTAGGTTAGAGTTAGGGTTAGGAGTTAGGATAGGAGATGAAAACCAGAATGATTCACCAGGAGAATCATACAGATGTTAGGGTTAGGGTTAGGATAGGAGATGAAAACCAGAATGATTCACCAGGAGAATCATACAGATGTACCTCTACTGCCATCTAGCTATCACACACCAACTTTGCAATGATTCATGGATTTATAAAAGATTAACTTTATTTAAAACAGTGGGATTTTACAAATGTATATTTAATTGATGGACATTTTTAATATGTAGTCCAATGATGATAGATAGATAGATAGATAGATAGATAGATAGATAGATAGATAGATAGATAGATAGATAGATAGATAGATAGAACATTTATTGTTACATTTTCATTTGCTAAAGCCCAAAGTTTAAAATGACCTGTAAAAAAAAATGATTTTTATTTTAAGGTTCTGAAATCACTCATAAAAACTGAAAGGTCACAAGGTCAAGCTGTCTGCCATAGACTGTAGAACTAATCAGATGATTAAAAACTACAAATGAATGAATGATAGATAGTCAGGTTAAAGTTCACAGAACATAGATAGATAGATAGATAGATAGATAGATAGATAGATAGATAGATAGATAGATAGATAGATGCAACATTTATTGTTACATTTTCATTTGCTAAAGCCCAAAGTTTAAAATGACCTGTAAAAATAAATGGATTTTTATTTTAAGGTTCTGAAATCACTCATAAAAACTGAAAGGTCACAAGGTCAAGCTGTCTGCCATAGACTGTAGAACTAATCAGATGATTAAAAACTACAAATGAATGAATGATAGATAGTCAGGTTAAAGTTCACAGAACATAGATAGATAGATAGATAGATAGATAGATAGATAGATAGATAGATAGATAGATAGATAGATTACGAATGAAAAATGTGTTTTTCTGCTACGCCTGGGAAATCGTAGCAGGTTTTAACTAAAGGTAATTAAACTTTCCTCCACCAGAGGGCAAGATGAGCTGGGGTTAGACTTGGGGGCAGACAGGATAGGAGATGAAAACCAGAATGATTCACCAGGAGAATCATACAGATGTACCTCTACTGCCATCTAGCTATCACACACCAACTTTGCAATGATTCATGGATTTATAAAAGATTAACTTTATTTAAAACAGTGGGATTTTACAAATGTATATTTAATTGATGGACATTTTTAATATGTAGTCCAATGATGATAGATAGATAGATAGATAGATAGATAGATAGATAGATAGATAGATAGATAGATAGATAGATAGATAGATAGATAGAACATTTATTGTTACATTTTCATTTGCTAAAGCCCAAAGTTTAAAATGACCTGTAAAAAAAAATGATTTTTATTTTAAGGTTCTGAAATCACTCATAAAAACTGAAAGGTCACAAGGTCAAGCTGTCTGCCATAGACTGTAGAACTAATCAGATGATTAAAAACTACAAATGAATGAATGATAGATAGTCAGGTTAAAGTTCACAGAACATAGATAGATAGATAGATAGATAGATAGATAGATAGATAGATAGATAGATAGATAGATGCAACATTTATTGTTACATTTTCATTTGCTAAAGCCCAAAGTTTAAAATGACCTGTAAAAATAAATGGATTTTTATTTTAAGGTTCTGAAATCACTCATAAAAACTGAAAGGTCACAAGGTCAAGCTGTCTGCCATAGACTGTAGAACTAATCAGATGATTAAAAACTACAAATGAATGAATGATAGATAGTCAGGTTAAAGTTCACAGAACATAGATAGATAGATAGATAGATAGATAGATAGATAGATAGATAGATAGATAGATAGATAGATAGATAGATAGATAGATGCAACATTTATTGTTACATTTTCATTTGCTAAAGCCCAAAGTTTAAAATGACCTGTAAAAATAAATGGATTTTTATTTTAAGGTTCTGAAATCACTCATAAAAACTGAAAGGTCACAAGGTCAAGCTGTCTGCCATAGACTGTAGAACTAATCAGATGATTAAAAACTACAAATGAATGAATGATAGATAGTCAGGTTAAAGTTCACAGAACATAGATAGATAGATAGATAGATAGATAGATAGATAGATAGATAGATAGATAGATAGATAGATAGATAGATAGATAGATAGATAGATAGATAGATAGATAGAGTTAGGGTTAGAGTTAGAGTTAGGGTTAGAGTTAGAAGGGTTAGGGTTAGAGTATGGTTAGGTTAGGTTAGGTTAGAGTTAGAGTGTAGGTTAGAGTTAGGGTTAGGAGTTAGGATAGGAGATGAAAACCAGAATGATTCACCAGGAGAATCATACAGATGTTAGGGTTAGGGTTAGGATAGGAGATGAAAACCAGAATGATTCACCAGGAGAATCATACAGATGTACCTCTACTGCCATCTAGCTATCACACACCAACTTTGCAATGATTCATGGATTTATAAAAGATTAACTTTATTTAAAACAGTGGGATTTTACAAATGTATATTTAATTGATGGACATTTTTAATATGTAGTCCAATGATGATAGATAGATAGATAGATAGATAGATAGATAGATAGATAGATAGATAGATAGATAGATAGATAGATAGATAGATAGAACATTTATTGTTACATTTTCATTTGCTAAAGCCCAAAGTTTAAAATGACCTGTAAAAAAAAATGATTTTTATTTTAAGGTTCTGAAATCACTCATAAAAACTGAAAGGTCACAAGGTCAAGCTGTCTGCCATAGACTGTAGAACTAATCAGATGATTAAAAACTACAAATGAATGAATGATAGATAGTCAGGTTAAAGTTCACAGAACATAGATAGATAGATAGATAGATAGATAGATAGATAGATAGATAGATAGATAGATAGATAGATGCAACATTTATTGTTACATTTTCATTTGCTAAAGCCCAAAGTTTAAAATGACCTGTAAAAATAAATGGATTTTTATTTTAAGGTTCTGAAATCACTCATAAAAACTGAAAGGTCACAAGGTCAAGCTGTCTGCCATAGACTGTAGAACTAATCAGATGATTAAAAACTACAAATGAATGAATGATAGATAGTCAGGTTAAAGTTCACAGAACATAGATAGATAGATAGATAGATAGATAGATAGATAGATAGATAGATAGATAGATAGATAGATAGATAGATTACGAATGAAAAATGTGTTTTTCTGCTACGCCTGGGAAATCGTAGCAGGTTTTAACTAAAGGTAATTAAACTTTCCTCCACCAGAGGGCAAGATGAGCTGGGGTTAGACTTGGGGGCAGACAGGATAGGAGATGAAAACCAGAATGATTCACCAGGAGAATCATACAGATGTACCTCTACTGCCATCTAGCTATCACACACCAACTTTGCAATGATTCATGGATTTATAAAAGATTAACTTTATTTAAAACAGTGGGATTTTACAAATGTATATTTAATTGATGGACATTTTTAATATGTAGTCCAATGATGATAGATAGATAGATAGATAGATAGATAGATAGATAGATAGATAGATAGATAGATAGATAGATAGATAGATAGATAGAACATTTATTGTTACATTTTCATTTGCTAAAGCCCAAAGTTTAAAATGACCTGTAAAAAAAAATGATTTTTATTTTAAGGTTCTGAAATCACTCATAAAAACTGAAAGGTCACAAGGTCAAGCTGTCTGCCATAGACTGTAGAACTAATCAGATGATTAAAAACTACAAATGAATGAATGATAGATAGTCAGGTTAAAGTTCACAGAACATAGATAGATAGATAGATAGATAGATAGATAGATAGATAGATAGATAGATAGATAGATAGATGCAACATTTATTGTTACATTTTCATTTGCTAAAGCCCAAAGTTTAAAATGACCTGTAAAAATAAATGGATTTTTATTTTAAGGTTCTGAAATCACTCATAAAAACTGAAAGGTCACAAGGTCAAGCTGTCTGCCATAGACTGTAGAACTAATCAGATGATTAAAAACTACAAATGAATGAATGATAGATAGTCAGGTTAAAGTTCACAGAACATAGATAGATAGATAGATAGATAGATAGATAGATAGATAGATAGATAGATAGATAGATAGATAGATAGATAGATAGATAGATAGATAGATAGATGCAACATTTATTGTTACATTTTCATTTGCTAAAGCCCAAAGTTTAAAATGACCTGTAAAAATAAATGGATTTTTATTTTAAGGTTCTGAAATCACTCATAAAAACTGAAAGGTCACAAGGTCAAGCTGTCTGCCATAGACTGTAGAACTAATCAGATGATTAAAAACTACAAATGAATGAATGATAGATAGTCAGGTTAAAGTTCACAGAACATAGATAGATAGATAGATAGATAGATAGATAGATAGATAGATAGATAGATAGATAGATAGATAGATAGATAGATAGATAGATAGAGTTAGGGTTAGAGTTAGAGTTAGGGTTAGAGTTAGAAGGGTTAGGGTTAGAGTATGGTTAGGTTAGGTTAGGTTAGGGTTAGAGTGTAGGTTAGAGTTAGGGTTAGGAGTTAGGATAGGAGATGAAAACCAGAATGATTCACCAGGAGAATCATACAGATGTTAGGGTTAGGGTTAGGATAGGAGATGAAAACCAGAATGATTCACCAGGAGAATCATACAGATGTACCTCTACTGCCATCTAGCTATCACACACCAACTTTGCAATGATTCATGGATTTATAAAAGATTAACTTTATTTAAAACAGTGGGATTTTACAAATGTATATTTAATTGATGGACATTTTTAATATGTAGTCCAATGATGATAGATAGATAGATAGATAGATAGATAGATAGATAGATAGATAGATAGATAGATAGATAGATAGATAGATAGAACATTTATTGTTACATTTTCATTTGCTAAAGCCCAAAGTTTAAAATGACCTGTAAAAAAAAATGATTTTTATTTTAAGGTTCTGAAATCACTCATAAAAACTGAAAGGTCACAAGGTCAAGCTGTCTGCCATAGACTGTAGAACTAATCAGATGATTAAAAACTACAAATGAATGAATGATAGATAGTCAGGTTAAAGTTCACAGAACATAGATAGATAGATAGATAGATAGATAGATAGATAGATAGATAGATAGATAGATAGATAGATGCAACATTTATTGTTACATTTTCATTTGCTAAAGCCCAAAGTTTAAAATGACCTGTAAAAATAAATGGATTTTTATTTTAAGGTTCTGAAATCACTCATAAAAACTGAAAGGTCACAAGGTCAAGCTGTCTGCCATAGACTGTAGAACTAATCAGATGATTAAAAACTACAAATGAATGAATGATAGATAGTCAGGTTAAAGTTCACAGAACATAGATAGATAGATAGATAGATAGATAGATAGATAGATAGATAGATAGATAGATAGATAGATAGATTACGAATGAAAAATGTGTTTTTCTGCTACGCCTGGGAAATCGTAGCAGGTTTTAACTAAAGGTAATTAAACTTTCCTCCACCAGAGGGCAAGATGAGCTGGGGTTAGACTTGGGGGCAGACAGGATAGGAGATGAAAACCAGAATGATTCACCAGGAGAATCATACAGATGTACCTCTACTGCCATCTAGCTATCACACACCAACTTTGCAATGATTCATGGATTTATAAAAGATTAACTTTATTTAAAACAGTGGGATTTTACAAATGTATATTTAATTGATGGACATTTTTAATATGTAGTCCAATGATGATAGATAGATAGATAGATAGATAGATAGATAGATAGATAGATAGATAGATAGATAGATAGATAGATAGATAGATAGATAGATAGAACATTTATTGTTACATTTTCATTTGCTAAAGCCCAAAGTTTAAAATGACCTGTAAAAAAAAATGATTTTTATTTTAAGGTTCTGAAATCACTCATAAAAACTGAAAGGTCACAAGGTCAAGCTGTCTGCCATAGACTGTAGAACTAATCAGATGATTAAAAACTACAAATGAATGAATGATAGATAGTCAGGTTAAAGTTCACAGAACATAGATAGATAGATAGATAGATAGATAGATAGATAGATAGATAGATAGATAGATAGATAGATAGATAGATAGATGCAACATTTATTGTTACATTTTCATTTGCTAAAGCCCAAAGTTTAAAATGACCTGTAAAAATAAATGGATTTTTATTTTAAGGTTCTGAAATCACTCATAAAAACTGAAAGGTCACAAGGTCAAGCTGTCTGCCATAGACTGTAGAACTAATCAGATGATTAAAAACTACAAATGAATGAATGATAGATAGTCAGGTTAAAGTTCACAGAACATAGATAGATAGATAGATAGATAGATAGATAGATAGATAGATAGATAGATAGATAGATAGATAGATAGATAGATAGATTACGAATGAAAAATGTGTTTTTCTGCTACGCCTGGGAAATCGTAGCAGGTTTTAACTAAAGGTAATTAAACTTTCCTCCACCAGAGGGCAAGATGAGCTGGGGTTAGACTTGGGGGCAGACAGGATAGGAGATGAAAACCAGAATGATTCACCAGGAGAATCATACAGATGTACCTCTACTGCCATCTAGCTATCACACACCAACTTTGCAATGATTCATGGATTTATAAAAGATTAACTTTATTTAAAACAGTGGGATTTTACAAATGTATATTTAATTGATGGACATTTTTAATATGTAGTCCAATGATGATAGATAGATAGATAGATAGATAGATAGATAGATAGATAGATAGATAGATAGATAGATAGATAGAACATTTATTGTTACATTTTCATTTGCTAAAGCCCAAAGTTTAAAATGACCTGTAAAAAAAAATGATTTTTATTTTAAGGTTCTGAAATCACTCATAAAAACTGAAAGGTCACAAGGTCAAGCTGTCTGCCATAGACTGTAGAACTAATCAGATGATTAAAAACTACAAATGAATGAATGATAGATAGTCAGGTTAAAGTTCACAGAACATAGATAGATAGATAGATAGATAGATAGATAGATAGATAGATAGATAGATAGATAGATTACGAATGAAAAATGTGTTTTTCTGCTACGCCTGGGAAATCGTAGCAGGTTTTAACTAAAGGTAATTAAACTTTCCTCCACCAGAGGGCAAGATGAGCTGGGGTTAGACTTGGGGGCAGACAGGATAGGAGATGAAAACCAGAATGATTCACCAGGAGAATCATACAGATGTACCTCTACTGCCATCTAGCTATCACACACCAACTTTGCAATGATTCATGGATTTATAAAAGATTAACTTTATTTAAAACAGTGGGATTTTACAAATGTATATTTAATTGATGGACATTTTTAATATGTAGTCCAATGATGATAGATAGATAGATAGATAGATAGATAGATAGATAGATAGATAGATAGATAGATAGATAGATAGATAGATAGAACATTTATTGTTACATTTTCATTTGCTAAAGCCCAAAGTTTAAAATGACCTGTAAAAAAAAATGATTTTTATTTTAAGGTTCTGAAATCACTCATAAAAACTGAAAGGTCACAAGGTCAAGCTGTCTGCCATAGACTGTAGAACTAATCAGATGATTAAAAACTACAAATGAATGAATGATAGATAGTCAGGTTAAAGTTCACAGAACATAGATAGATAGATAGATAGATAGATAGATAGATAGATAGATAGATAGATAGATAGATAGATAGATAGATAGATGCAACATTTATTGTTACATTTTCATTTGCTAAAGCCCAAAGTTTAAAATGACCTGTAAAAATAAATGGATTTTTATTTTAAGGTTCTGAAATCACTCATAAAAACTGAAAGGTCACAAGGTCAAGCTGTCTGCCATAGACTGTAGAACTAATCAGATGATTAAAAACTACAAATGAATGAATGATAGATAGTCAGGTTAAAGTTCACAGAACATAGATAGATAGATAGATAGATAGATAGAATAGTA
>JAJAQA010000024.1:30319532-30329532 GCA_021464565.1 Rutilus rutilus | reverse complement strand
ACCCTAACCCTAACCCTAACCTAACCCTAACCCTAACTCTAACTCTAACCCTAACCCTAACCCTAACCCTAACCTCTAACCCTAACCCTAACTCTAACCCTAACCCTAACTCTAACCCTAACCCTAACCCTAACCCTAACCCTAACTCTAACCCTCTAACTCTAACCCTAACCCTAACCCTAACCCTAACCCTAACCCTAACCCTAACCCTAACCTAACCCTAACCCTAACTCTAACCCTAACCCTAACCCTAACCCTAACTCTAACTCTAACCTAACCCTAACCCTAACCCTAACCCTAACCCTAACCCTAACTCTAACCCTAACCCTAACCTCTAACCCCACTCTAACCCTAACCTAACCCTAACTCTAACTCTAACCCTAACCCTAACCCTAACCCTAACCCTAACCCTAACCCTAACCCTAACCCTAACCCTAACCCTAACTCTAACCCTAACCCTAACCCTAACCCTAACCCTAACCCTAACCCTAACCTAACCCTAACCCTAACCCTAACCCACACTCTAACCCTAACCCTAACCCTAACCCTAACCCTAACTCTAACCCTAACCCTAACCCTAACCCTAACTCTAACCCACTCTAACCCTAACCCTAACCCTAACCCTAACCTAACCCTAACCCTAACCCTAACCCTAACCCTAACCTCTAACCCTAACCCTACTCTAACCCTAACCCTAACCCTAACCCTAACCCTAACCCTAACCCTAACCCTAACCCTAACCCTAACCCTAACCCTAACCCTAACCCTAACCCTAACCCTAACCCTAACCCTAACCCTAACCCTAACCCTAACCCTAACCCTAACCCTAACCCTAACTCTAACCTCTAACCCTAACACCACTCTAACCCTAACCCTAACCCTACCCTAACTCTAACTCTAACCCTAACTCTAACCCTAACCCTAACCCTCTAACCCTAACCCTAACCCTAACCCTACTCTAACCCTAACCCTAATCTAACCCTAACCCTAACCCTAACTCTAACTCTAACCCTAACCCTAACTAACCCTAACCCTAACCCTAACCCTAACCCTAACCCTAACCCTAACTCTAACCCTAACCCTAACCCTAACCCTAACCCTAACCCTAACCTAACCCTAACCCTAACCCTAACCCTAACCCTAACCCTAACCCTAACCCTAACCCTAACCCTAACCTAACCCTAACCCTAACCCTAACCCTAACCTAACCCTAACCCTAACTCTAACCCTAACTCTAACCTAACCCTAACCCTAACCAAAAAAACACAAGTCCCACCCCAAAAAAAACACAAGTCCCACCCCAAAAAAACACAAGTCCCACCCCAAAAAAACACAAGTCCCACCCCAAAAAAACACAAGTCCCACCCCAAAAAAAACACAAGTCCCACCCCAAAAAAACACAAGTCCCACCCCAAAAAACACAAGTCCCAACCCAAAAAAACACAAGTCCCACCCCAAAAAACGGGGGTGCACTACCATATCTCGGCGCCTGGTGGCGCTAGAGCTCCCAAACCAAGTGCAATCGACTCCCCGCCCCCTAATTAGTATATGGGCGGAGTTTCAGCTCTCTGGGACCTATAGAACTCGAGATATAGGGGGGGGCTCAACTCAAGGGGGGGCTCAAGTTCGCATTTTACCCTATTACCTAACCCTAACTCTAACCCTAACCCTAACCCTAACCCTAATCTAACCCTAACCCTAACCCTAACTCTAACTCTAACCCTAACCCTAACTAACCCTAACCCTAACCCTAACCCTAACCCTAACCCTAACCCTAACTCTAACCCTAACCCTAACCCTAACCCTAACCCTAACCCTAACCTAACCCTAACCCTAACCCTAACCCTAACCCTAACCCTAACCCTAACCCTAACCCTAACCTAACCCTAACCCTAACCCTAACCCTAACCTAACCCTAACCCTAACTCTAACCCTAACTCTAACCTAACCCTAACCCTAACCAAAAAAACACAAGTCCCACCCCAAAAAAAACACAAGACCCACCCCAAAAAAACACAAGTCCCACCCCAAAAAAACACAAGTCCCACCCCAAAAAAACACAAGTCCCACCCCAAAAAAAACACAAGTCCCACCCCAAAAAAACACAAGTCCCACCCCAAAAAACACAAGTCCCAACCCAAAAAAACACAAGTCCCACCCCAAAAAACGGGGGTGCACTACCATATCTCGGCGCCTGGTGGCGCTAGAGCTCCCAAACCAAGTGCAATCGACTCCCCGCCCCCTAATTAGTATATGGGCGGAGTTTCAGCTCTCTGGGACCTATAGAACTCGAGATATAGGGGGGGGGCTCAACTCAAGGGGGGGCTCAAGTTCGCATTTTACCCTATTACCTAACCCTAACTCTAACCCTAACCCTAACCCTAACCCTAATCTAACCCTAACCCTAACCCTAACTCTAACTCTAACCCTAACCCTAACTAACCCTAACCCTAACCCTAACCCTAACCCTAACCCTAACCCTAACTCTAACCCTAACCCTAACCCTAACCCTAACCCTAACCCTAACCTAACCCTAACCCTAACCCTAACCCTAACCCTAACCCTAACCCTAACCCTAACCCTAACCCTAACCTAACCCTAACCCTAACCCTAACCCTAACCTAACCCTAACCCTAACTCTAACCCTAACTCTAACCTAACCCTAACCCTAACCAAAAAAACACAAGTCCCACCCCAAAAAAAACACAAGTCCCACCCCAAAAAAACACAAGTCCCACCCCAAAAAAACACAAGTCCCACCCCAAAAAAACACAAGTCCCACCCCAAAAAAAACACAAGTCCCACCCCAAAAAAACACAAGTCCCACCCCAAAAAACACAAGTCCCAACCCAAAAAAACACAAGTCCCACCCCAAAAAACGGGGGTGCACTACCATATCTCGGCGCCTGGTGGCGCTAGAGCTCCCAAACCAAGTGCAATCGACTCCCCGCCCCCTAATTAGTATATGGGCGGAGTTTCAGCTCTCTGGGACCTATAGAACTCGAGATATAGGGGGGGGCTCAACTCAAGGGGGGGCTCAAGTTCGCATTTTACCCTATTACCTAACCCTAACTCTAACCCTAACCCTAACCCTAACCCTAATCTAACCCTAACCCTAACCCTAACTCTAACTCTAACCCTAACCCTAACTAACCCTAACCCTAACCCTAACCCTAACCCTAACCCTAACCCTAACTCTAACCCTAACCCTAACCCTAACCCTAACCCTAACCCTAACCTAACCCTAACCCTAACCCTAACCCTAACCCTAACCCTAACCCTAACCCTAACCCTAACCCTAACCTAACCCTAACCCTAACCCTAACCCTAACCTAACCCTAACCCTAACTCTAACCCTAACTCTAACCTAACCCTAACCCTAACCAAAAAAACACAAGTCCCACCCCAAAAAAAACACAAGTCCCACCCCAAAAAAACACAAGTCCCAACCCAAAAAAACACAAGTCCCACCCCAAAAAAACACAAGTCCCACCCCAAAAAAAACACAAGTCCCACCCCAAAAAAACACAAGTCCCACCCCAAAAAACACAAGTCCCAACCCAAAAAAACACAAGTCCCACCCCAAAAAACGGGGGTGCACTACCATATCTCGGCGCCTGGTGGCGCTAGAGCTCCCAAACCAAGTGCAATCGACTCCCCGCCCCCTAATTAGTATATGGGCGGAGTTTCAGCTCTCTGGGACCTATAGAACTCGAGATATAGGGGGGGGCTCAACTCAAGGGGGGGCTCAAGTTCGCATTTTACCCTATTACCTAACCCTAACCCTAATCTAACCCTAACCCTAACCCTAACCCTAACCCTAACTCTAACCCTAACCCTAACCCTAACCCTAACCCTAACCCTAACCCTAACCCTAACCCTAACCCTAACCCTAACCCTAACCCTAACCTCTGACTCTACCCCTGGGACTCTACCCCTGGGACTCTACCCCTGGGACTCTACCCCTGGGACTCTACCCCTGGGACTCTACCCCTGGGACTCTACCCCTGGGACTCTACCCCTGGGACTCTACCCCTGGGACTCTACCCCTGGGACTCTACCCCTGGGACTCTACCCCTGGGACTCTACCCCTGGGACTCTACCCCTGGGACTCTACCCCTGGGACTCTACCCCTGGGACTCTACCCCTGGGACTCTACCCCTGGGACTCTACCCCTGGGACTCTACCCCTGGGACTCTACCCCTGGGACTCTACCCCTGGGACTCTACCCCTGGGACTCTACCCCTGGGACTCTACCCCTGGGACTCTACCCCTGGGACTCTACCCCTGGGACTCTACCCCTGGGACTCTACCCCTGGGACTCTACCCCTGGGACTCTACCCCTGGGACTCTACCCCTGGGACTCTACCCCTGGGACTCTACCCCTGGGACTCTACCCCTGGGACTCTACCCCTGGGACTCTACCCCTGGGACTCTACCCCTGGGACTCTACCCCTGGGACTCTACCCCTGGGACTCTACCCCTGGGACTCTACCCCTGGGACTCTACCCCTGGGACTCTACCCCTGGGACTCTACCCCTGGGACTCTACCCCTGGGACTCTACCCCTGGGACTCTACCCCTGGGACTCTACCCCTGGGACTCTACCCCTGGGACTCTACCCCTGGGACTCTACCCCTGGGACTCTACCCCTGGGACTCTACCCCTGGGACTCTACCCCTGGGACTCTACCCCTGGGACTCTACCCCTGGGACTCTACCCCTGGGACTCTACCCCTGGGACTCTACCCCTGGGACTCTACCCCTGGGACTCTACCCCTGGGACTCTACCCCTGGGACTCTACCCCTGGGACTCTACCCCTGGGACTCTACCCCTGGGACTCTACCCCTGGGACTCTACCCCTGGGACTCTACCCCTGGGACTCTACCCCTGGGACTCTACCCCTGGGACTCTACCCCTGGGACTCTACCCCTGGGACTCTACCCCTGGGACTCTACCCCTGGGACTCTACCCCTGGGACTCTACCCCTGGGACTCTACCCCTGGGACTCTACCCCTGGGACTCTACCCCTGGGACTCTACCCCTGGGACTCTACCCCTGGGACTCTACCCCTGGGACTCTACCCCTGGGACTCTACCCCTGGGACTCTACCCCTGGGACTCTACCCCTGGGACTCTACCCCTGGGACTCTACCCCTGGGACTCTACCCCTGGGACTCTACCCCTGGGACTCTACCCCTGGGACTCTACCCCTGGGACTCTACCCCTGGGACTCTACCCCTGGGACTCTACCCCTGGGACTCTACCCCTGGGACTCTACCCCTGGGACTCTACCCCTGGGACTCTACCCCTGGGACTCTACCCCTGGGACTCTACCCCTGGGACTCTACCCCTGGGACTCTACCCCTGGGACTCTACCCCTGGGACTCTACCCCTGGGACTCTACCCCTGGGACTCTACCCCTGGGACTCTACCCCTGGGACTCTACCCCTGGGACTCTACCCCTGGGACTCTACCCCTGGGACTCTACCCCTGGGACTCTACCCCTGGGACTCTACCCCTGGGACTCTACCCCTGGGACTCTACCCCTGGGACTCTACCCCTGGGACTCTACCCCTGGGACTCTACCCCTGGGACTCTACCCCTGGGACTCTACCCCTGGGACTCTACCCCTGGGACTCTACCCCTGGGACTCTACCCCTGGGACTCTACCCCTGGGACTCTACCCCTGGGACTCTACCCCTGGGACTCTACCCCTGGGACTCTACCCCTGGGACTCTACCCCTGGGACTCTACCCCTGGGACTCTACCCCTGGGACTCTACCCCTGGGACTCTACCCCTGGGACTCTACCCCTGGGACTCTACCCCTGGGACTCTACCCCTGGGACTCTACCCCTGGGACTCTACCCCTGGGACTCTACCCCTGGGACTCTACCCCTGGGACTCTACCCCTGGGACTCTACCCCTGGGACTCTACCCCTGGGACTCTACCCCTGGGACTCTACCCCTGGGACTCTACCCCTGGGACTCTACCCCTGGGACTCTACCCCTGGGACTCTACCCCTGGGACTCTACCCCTGGGACTCTACCCCTGGGACTCTACCCCTGGGACTCTACCCCTGGGACTCTACCCCTGGGACTCTACCCCTGGGACTCTACCCCTGGGACTCTACCCCTGGGACTCTACCCCTGGGACTCTACCCCTGGGACTCTACCCCTGGGACTCTACCCCTGGGACTCTACCCCTGGGACTCTACCCCTGGGACTCTACCCCTGGGACTCTACCCCTGGGACTCTACCCCTGGGACTCTACCCCTGGGACTCTACCCCTGGGACTCTACCCCTGGGACTCTACCCCTGGGACTCTACCCCTGGGACTCTACCCCTGGGACTCTACCCCTGGGACTCTACCCCTGGGACTCTACCCCTGGGACTCTACCCCTGGGACTCTACCCCTGGGACTCTACCCCTGGGACTCTACCCCTGGGACTCTACCCCTGGGACTCTACCCCTGGGACTCTACCCCTGGGACTCTACCCCTGGGACTCTACCCCTGGGACTCTACCCCTGGGACTCTACCCCTGGGACTCTACCCCTGGGACTCTACCCCTGGGACTCTACCCCTGGGACTCTACCCCTGGGACTCTACCCCTGGGACTCTACCCCTGGGACTCTACCCCTGGGACTCTACCCCTGGGACTCTACCCCTGGGACTCTACCCCTGGGACTCTACCCCTGGGACTCTACCCCTGGGACTCTACCCCTGGGACTCTACCCCTGGGACTCTACCCCTGGGACTCTACCCCTGGGACTCTACCCCTGGGACTCTACCCCTGGGACTCTACCCCTGGGACTCTACCCCTGGGACTCTACCCCTGGGACTCTACCCCTGGGACTCTACCCCTGGGACTCTACCCCTGGGACTCTACCCCTGGGACTCTACCCCTGGGACTCTACCCCTGGGACTCTACCCCTGGGACTCTACCCCTGGGACTCTACCCCTGGGACTCTACCCCTGGGACTCTACCCCTGGGACTCTACCCCTGGGACTCTACCCCTGGGACTCTACCCCTGGGACTCTACCCCTGGGACTCTACCCCTGGGACTCTACCCCTGGGACTCTACCCCTGGGACTCTACCCCTGGGACTCTACCCCTGGGACTCTACCCCTGGGACTCTACCCCTGGGACTCTACCCCTGGGACTCTACCCCTGGGACTCTACCCCTGGGACTCTACCCCTGGGACTCTACCCCTGGGACTCTACCCCTGGGACTCTACCCCTGGGACTCTACCCCTGGGACTCTACCCCTGGGACTCTACCCCTGGGACTCTACCCCTGGGACTCTACCCCTGGGACTCTACCCCTGGGACTCTACCCCTGGGACTCTACCCCTGGGACTCTACCCCTGGGACTCTACCCCTGGGACTCTACCCCTGGGACTCTACCCCTGGGACTCTACCCCTGGGACTCTACCCCTGGGACTCTACCCCTGGGACTCTACCCCTGGGACTCTACCCCTGGGACTCTACCCCTGGGACTCTACCCCTGGGACTCTACCCCTGGGACTCTACCCCTGGGACTCTACCCCTGGGACTCTACCCCTGGGACTCTACCCCTGGGACTCTACCCCTGGGACTCTACCCCTGGGACTCTACCCCTGGGACTCTACCCCTGGGACTCTACCCCTGGGACTCTACCCCTGGGACTCTACCCCTGGGACTCTACCCCTGGGACTCTACCCCTGGGACTCTACCCCTGGGACTCTACCCCTGGGACTCTACCCCTGGGACTCTACCCCTGGGACTCTACCCCTGGGACTCTACCCCTGGGACTCTACCCCTGGGACTCTACCCCTGGGACTCTACCCCTGGGACTCTACCCCTGGGACTCTACCCCTGGGACTCTACCCCTGGGACTCTACCCCTGGGACTCTACCCCTGGGACTCTACCCCTGGGACTCTACCCCTGGGACTCTACCCCTGGGACTCTACCCCTGGGACTCTACCCCTGGGACTCTACCCCTGGGACTCTACCCCTGGGACTCTACCCCTGGGACTCTACCCCTGGGACTCTACCCCTGGGACTCTACCCCTGGGACTCTACCCCTGGGACTCTACCCCTGGGACTCTACCCCTGGGACTCTACCCCTGGGACTCTACCCCTGGGACTCTACCCCTGGGACTCTACCCCTGGGACTCTACCCCTGGGACTCTACCCCTGGGACTCTACCCCTGGGACTCTACCCCTGGGACTCTACCCCTGGGACTCTACCCCTGGGACTCTACCCCTGGGACTCTACCCCTGGGACTCTACCCCTGGGACTCTACCCCTGGGACTCTACCCCTGGGACTCTACCCCTGGGACTCTACCCCTGGGACTCTACCCCTGGGACTCTACCCCAAAAAATATATATAAAAAAAATATATAAAAAAAAATACATACAATTAAAAGATACAAAATTAACACATTCATTTATTTTTCTCAAAACAAATTGCAACACACTATTACAATAAAACAAAAATACATTACAAGTCAATCAACAGCATAAATACAAAACATTAAGATTTATACAAAAGGGTCAAAAAAAGGACCATGAAGTTACACGTAAACATAAGCAGGAATACGAAACTGTACAAAGAGAAACCACTAAAAAGTTTAAAGTTGTATGAATAAAGAGGCAAAAGAGGATGAGTGGTAGCTTGACGTTGTGGAGCTGGAGAGAGTTGTGACCAAGGCGGGTTGTGACAGAGGAAACCACCATGGAGGAGACAACGGAGGGAACAGTGAGGGAGAACATGGCAGGAGGCCCCAACATGCTCACCAGGATGTAGGGCCACGGCACAGTCGATAAAAGGATAGGTGGACCTATGGTAAATGGGCCAGGCAGAACCCGGGGGACAACCAACTCAGATGGAGCCATTAGAGATGGGGACCCAGGCAGAGCTGAAGACCCAAGGCAAGACCACTGCACTGGAGGGTAAAGGCAAAACCATAGGGGTGGAGGGACAAAGCATAGCCGTAGGATCGGAAGTCTGTAGTTCAACCATGGTGATAACTGACCAAGTGGAGTCAGAGGGACGAGGGAGCCCGATACAGCTTGAGGGATAACTACCCATGGTGGAGCTGATAGGTCGACAGACTGAAAGTTAAGTCCGGGGCTTAGCACGAAGACAGAGGATCAACACCTAGGCGGAGCTGGTAATCTGGAAGCAAGGATTAAAGGGTGGCCAATGAAGGATGAGCCAAAGGGCTAAAAGGAGCCAGCGGACACAGGCCCCATTAACTAGATGACATGGGTAGAGGAGGTGGGAGAAGGAGCATTAATGAGAGGCTTCATGCTGAGTGGGAAGGACATCAGACTGGACTGTCTAAACAGCTGGGGGGACCAGCCAACACAGTATAATGAGAACAAAAAATAAACCAAAACAGAATATAAACCTGACAAGTACTTTAAACTAATAAAAAACAAAAAAACAAAGAAAGGGTTAGGATTTTACAAATAGGGTATTACAAATTACACAAAGTGGCATATGGGCACAAGTACAATCATTAAAAAGGGTAGAAACAAAAAGGTTAACAAAGGCTTTAAAAAACAGAACATCGAAACAGAAAAATGGACCATAAACAAAGTATAAAGACTTTAAAATGAAAACAAACAAAACAAAGTGTAACAAAATACAAGACAAGTAAGTTTACAACTTCCATATAAAGCTTTACAATATTACAAGGGGCAAACAATGGCATAAAAGGCAAACAGACAATGCAAGAAACAAGTAAAATGCATTTAAAAACATTAAAAGCAAAAATTTTACTAAAGACCTAAATATACCATAAATGCAAAGATACAGTCAAAAAGGGTCATAAAATAGAAATAAAAAGGATGAATAAAAAAAAGGGGACAAAGACAAACATGATCTTGAATGGAACAAGAGGCGAAGCCATTAATACAAAAAGCTAATTAGTACAATATAAATAAATAAATAAATAAATAAAAAACACTTAAGAAAAAAAAAAAACTTTGTCTTTGTGAGTGGGAGG